>JAMFTG010000779.1:0-116519 GCA_023974075.1 Chaenocephalus aceratus
GGACGGGCAGATCTGACACCTCTTCCTCTTGCTCGCCTGGGCACGGGGCCGGGACGCGCAGGAGGCGGAGGAGGAGGAAAACGGGGAGTCCGTGCGCGCCGAGTCCGTGCGCGCCGAGTCCGTGCCCGCGTCACTGTCACCACCGTCTCCGCCGTCTCCGCCGCCACAGCGGGCACGTTCGCGAGCTCCTTCCGCGCGGACGGCTTTCACGACCGCGGCCGAGGCCGCGGTGCGAGGGAGACGCTTCCTCCTCTCGATGAACGGAGCCACCAGCGCTCTGCCCAGCCGCTCCAGGAACACCCTCCTCTTGTTGCGCTTGCCGGGCATCCACCCGGGGTTGAGCTCTCGCCACACGACAAAGGCGTTGTAGCAAGACACGTCCAGGATGTTGTGGAAGACCACCAGGGGCCAGCGCGCGGTCATCCTCCTGCAGCTGTAGGCGCCGATCACCTTGTCCAGGTTGTCCACGCCTCCCTTGTTGCGGTTGTAGTCGAGGACGATGCGCGGCTTCTCGTCGGCGCGCTCGCTGATCTCGGGGGGGCCCGTGTGCCGCGTGCTCAAGAGAACCACGTTCCTGCCCTTCTTGGGCACGTAGGAGACCAGGGCCGCGGTGGGCGTGAAGGCAAAGTGTGAGGAAAAGACCCGTCTGCCCCGCGCGGGCCTCTGCGCCGCGAGCGCCCGGGGGAACTCGGTCCTGTTTTTGCGCACCGTGCCCACCACGGTGATGTTCCTCGCCAGGAGCCGCTGCGCCAGTTCGTAAGAGGTGAAAAAGTTGTCGCACGTGACGTTGCGACCCCCTCCGAGCCCCCGGGTGAGATCGAGCACGACCCGCATCCCCTGGTTCTTTTCCGGCGGGGCCCCGGCGCTCGCCTTGCCGGTGTACACCTGCATGTTCCACGCGTAGCTGGACCTGGCGTCGCATGCCACCCAGGACTTTATTCCGTATTTGGCGGGCTTGCTGGGCATGTACTGCTTGAAGCCGCAGCGGCCTGGGGGCGGGGGAGGGAGAGGGGAGAAAGCGGGGATGGGGAGAATGTAAATGTACACGACGTAGATGTAGTAGATGTTATCTGTGTGTGATTTTTCTAGCGTCCAGGAGAGAAGTTTAAAAGGAGACTAAATGGAGTCTCTGAAAAGGTTCAAATTGGTACTTTAATTAATAAAAAGCGTGGTAATGTCACAAACAGAATATAGTCCGAACAGAAATACAGCTGTGATCTCTGGCTCTCGTCGTGAAGAGAGAGAGCGTTGGCTCAGGTTGTGCTGAATTATATATCCTCTGCTGGCTCCTCCCTGCGGGCCGGCTCTCAACATCCGTTGTTACGCATATCAGAGGATAAAGACATTGTACATTCAATATATCTAAACACGCCTTTTCTCTTCCTGAACTCTTTCATGACTTTTCATTTAACACATTCTAAACACTGTAATCAATACTCCTAAAAATACAGGAAATACTTCACAGCAGTTTGGTTTCCGGTTGGTCTGAATGTTGTCACATGCTAACCACATCTGTAAACAACATAATCAAATAAACTGTACCTTATCCAACAATAATAATATCTCGACGTCTATAGTTATAGTGTTGAATCAGTAGGTTTCGATGTGCAACATCATATCATATTGGTGCTAAATTCACCTCTATAGTAAATGGTATATTAGCCTCATGCTAACCGGAGATGAAGGATTTTCAGAATAAAAGCTTAACAAGTTCTTGTGAACAAGAACTTCTGGTTTTTCAGTGTAAAACAGCAATTAAACTGACTGTGTGTTTAAGGTGCATTATGCTCTCAAAACATTGATTTTAATTTCTAACAGTCCCTCCTTACACACCTAAAAGGTGTGTATAATACTGAAATCAATGAGTTCTTCATCTGAACTCTGCATAGTACATAACTCATATCAAAAAACATACAATAAAATGGAATGGCTTTAATATCAACCTTAGAAAAATACAAAAATACTTTGACTGTTCAAACATAAAAGTTTTCCCTTGTGCATAACTTCCAGTGTTAATATTCAATATGGTTCTTCAAAATAGCAGCATTCTTCAAAATAGCAGCAATAGCTTGGTATCAGAACATTTCTTCCTCCCTCTTTTCACAGAAACCGTTCTCATACCACGCTCAGTTTTAAGGCACTTGTTTTTACAAAGTGAAAAGAAACGACCCATTTTAGAATATCAATGATCCATACAACATGTGAT
The DNA here is from genome assembly GCA_023974075.1 of Chaenocephalus aceratus. Classification (NCBI taxonomy): domain Eukaryota; kingdom Metazoa; phylum Chordata; class Actinopteri; order Perciformes; family Channichthyidae; genus Chaenocephalus; species Chaenocephalus aceratus. Next base: position 2,207 of record JAMFTG010000779.1, read on the forward strand.
CCATCATCTTAGAACAGTATGGCTAATAAAGAGTAAAATAAAATATCTTGTACCAGTTTAATGTAATAATAAAAATACACCATCTTGAAATAGTATAGGATAATAATGAAAAATAAACAATACACTATCTTGGAATAGTATAGGATAATAATGAAAAATAAACAATACACTATCTTGGAATAGTATAGGATAATAATGAAAAATAAACAATACACTATCTTGGAATAGTATAGGTAAATTGAAATGGATTCACTCCATTTTAGCATTTTATTTTGCTCACTTCTTCACATGATGTCATCATTTAAAGAATCACATCGGCTGGACATTCATATCATTTAAACTCACTCGTCATTTTCCTCAACCTCTGTATATGGGTCTTCTTGTTCTGCTAGCATTTGTAACCGTCTCCTCATGAGAAATGTACCCTCCCTCCTTTCATACCATTTAAGGTATGAAAGTAATATGTTCTCTAGAAGAGGCCGTTGTGATCAATCGGTACGTTACGACATGGAAATGCAACATCTAGGCCTCCCCTGGGCCCCCTATGCTATCCTTGTGCACTGTGGAGCCTAAACTCCCCCTGGGACTGGTCTCTTAGCCCTACTGGCTTTGGGGGTTTCGCCATATTGATTAACTGCATAAAAAACATCACTGGCTGTGCTAGTGCACAGGTCCCAGTCCAATCCTGTGGCAAGACTGAGTACAAGGTTTTAGTTCCATGATGCCACCAAACATCTACTCTGGGGTACGGCATTCTAGACAGTCATTTCTGGGAGTAGAATTTGGTCAGTTACAACAGTTGTAGAGTTTCATCACTTGAAAGTTCCCACTTCAGTAGCTTTGGGTGGTCTGTTCTAATGATGTGATAAAATCCCTGAAATGGTGTGAAAACCAGTGGAATATCAATAACGCATTATACTAATTTATCTTCAATTCTGGTCTACTTGAAGAACCATGCTAACCCCTTTAACAGTGTGTGGAACCTTGGGTGCCCGAGCATGTGATAATTACTCCCTCCTTTAACAAGGACTTTAAAAACAGAAGTGGTTTCATTAATGGTTTGTAGTTCAATTCAGGAATGTTCACTCATGGCAGATATGTTTCTCCTTTTAAATAACGTCTCTAAATGTCAGGTCATCACTGATTAAATGGATGAGCATTAGGAGGTGGTGGCACTTGTCTTTTAAAACTCATACTCTGGTGCCGTGCGCTCCCCCTGAAGGGGCAAGTAAGATTTAAAACATCTGCAGGGTGGGTTGAGCAACCCCTTCTCCCTGAACGATATTTGTTGTTGAAAATATGCACCATTAAAATGAGTGATCCAAGGCCCCGTATGTAGTACTCCCAATTATACTAGTTTTTCAAAATTAAAATTTTCAATTGCTCTTTGCCTAGTGTCTTTTTAAAACTCTACATCTTGGACGACAAACAATTGTTGTTTCCACCTTAACAGTTCTCCTGAGGTAATATCCATGCTACAATGGAGACATCAATACTCTAGATTGGAATACTTTCTTTGGCTTGGCTCTAGCTCGACCTTTAACATTTTCCATTCAAATAAAGATTTGTCTGCTTTCTATATTGTAACAAATTAAATCTTCCCCAAATTCTCACATGAATAAGAATCTCTAAAAGAATAATTTGTTTATATGATGAAAAGATTGAATAATATGTTCTACCCTCAGTGTGTTTATAGGATTATTTTCTAATAAGTGTGTTTATGTGTAAACTCACTCACTCCTGTGTTCCTTCTCTCCCCCTCTGGTCGTCAAGCCACGACCCCCTCAGGTTCTGCTGGCCCGTGCCAACTCCTCCGTCCTGTCCTCTCCTCCGTCCTGTCCTCTCCTCCATCTGCTCTTGAATCCTCCCGCTGTAACTCTTTCCAGTGGCCCAACTGCTTTGCATTTCATCTCCTCCTTTTCAGTCTCTACGCTGTTGCATGGAGGGCGTATTCCGCTCTCATGTCCCACACTCTGCTTTTGTGCCAAATATCGTGGCTCAGTTTGGTCCTGATTTAGGAACCGATGAGTTTGCCTCTTTGTCAGCATGCTGGTTTGGTTCTGGATGCCTCAGGTGGATCTGGTTCTGGATGCCTCAGGTCGTTGTTGGTTCAGCTCGGGTTCTCTGTCTGTTCGATGGAGGAGGGGGAGGAGGAGTCTCGTCTGGTGAGGTCATTTGTCTGAAGATGGGGTCGTAGCAGTCTGACAGGCAGAGAGAGAGAGAGATCTCGGGACGCATTACCTATAATTAATTCTAACAAACTGAGGTAAAATATATATCCAATCCTTTCCACCATTTTCCTAATCTTACTATCTGTCTTGGATGTTAAATGCCATCTAAACCCAATTAATGTCTATCCCTAAACATTGTTTTCACCCACTGTAACATGGCTACTCCAAATAACTCTTTCAGGAAACCATTTTCTTCTATAAATTAAAAATACCTACATGTTTCAAGCACCACATATTTCACACACAAATAACATCCCCATATTTTTAGTAACTTTTTTTACTGGACATATCTGCAATGTCGCCACAATCTGCTGGGGAATTTTGTTTATAGAGTTTGTACGTACAAAGCTGTACTTGTGGGTTAGTAGCCAGTTTCTACTGTAATCATTTTTAATAATTTGCTCAGGTCACCGGTCGGTTGTCCATAAACTTAACGGGGTGTTTCTGGTACAGACTAAAACATGGATCCATTGTATTTGGAGATTCCCCTCATCTGTAAATCCCCATCACTTGCATATCCTAATCACTTAAACCCATCTCAGCATTTGATACAATAACTGCATATATAGGGGGTGAATCATCTTGATTGTAACCTCCTCACCTTTGGGACCGAGTATTTCTAACTCCTCCTCTTATTGCTCAGCTGATCTTTTGGCTCTGGGGATAAGTGAAAGTCTCTGAAACACAGCTGGAGTTTTGTTAGTGATGTGAGCATTCTCTATGAGTGAACTAATGGATCCATGTCTTACTTGATATTGTACTCCCCATCCAACCAAAAAGGTGCCAAGTGTAATGAGCACAATCAACAATGCTATTCTGACTCTTATCCCTAGGGGACCCCACAATTGGTTTGGCTTTGTTCTTGTCATCTCTATTTTGTCCCTGGTTGTGTCAGTTACAGAATTTAAATAGCGAGTACTATAATAACGTATACGAAAATTGGACTCTTTTTCAGATGTAAAACAAAAAAAAAGGTTTTCACTTTAGTATACAATCTATAAAAATATATAGACAATTCGTCTTTTGAGCTGTTTCTGTCTTTATCTTATTTCTATTTATTGTTTTGTTCCAGCTCTGCCAAATCAGTCCTAACTCCCAATAATGTTCTGGAAGTTGCCAGTGAAGGGTGACAATGTGTGAGGTGGTGTCAATTTGCTCCTTTGTCTTTACCTTTAAACCGGAGCGCGTGTGAAGTTCATTACAACTTCTCACTGTTCCGTCCACCGGGATCAGCTCACTGTCTTTTGTGAACTTTCACCCTCACCCAATCACCTGGCCGAACAGGAGTCTCTTCTGGAGTCTCGTCTGGTATCTCTGTAGCTTTCCAGCCTGTGTAGACAAAACTTGGATAATATTACTCAGAGTTCTGACATTTTCATCACTTCTATTCATCTAATATCTTAAAACTGGACCACTCCCTCCTTGGAGGAGGCCCAGGCTTCAGCATACCTTTTGTCGTTATGAGACCTATTATTAAATACATGTTATTATTCATTAACTACAACGTCACTGAAAGCAACATGTCTGCATACTCATGACACTCCCTCCTTTGAGCATAACATGCTCAATCAATATTGCAATGATTACCCTATTCTGAACAGGACACGCAAAACCCATAACGTTGCACAAAATAAATATAACTTCTCCGTGTAGCCATAAGGTGTACAAAAAATATCGTATGATGTATGGCTTTCTGATGGTATACAAACATTCACTCATTTGCCATTAGCACAAAAAATTGTTTACTTGTTTCAGGAATGGCTTTTGTCCTGGTATTATGCATCATTGTTGCTGCGAAAAACAATACCCCTGGTGTCGCTAATGCGTCTCAATAATTTTAGGATTAGAGCATTGGTTGATACCGCTGAACAAACATATGATAAAATAATATTTCTCCAAACTAGAGGGAAAATATGAACTATTCTCACCGAGGGTGACATGCATGGAGGGCTGGTGCCCCTCACTCAAAATGAGATATTGCCTTACGCACTACATTATAAATCAGTAAAGTCACTCAAGAATAAATAAATAAAAAACTGATTCTTGAAACTGTTGTAAAAACCCTACAACTTCTTCATCCAAGCTCTCAATCAGTGTTATGTTATTTAATCTGCAGCTCATTGCCATAAAACAGATACTTCAGACCGATTATAAAATTGTGTTTATGAGAAAAAATGTAATCTGACTCCAAAAATCACATAATTGTTTGACTAAAAAACTACACTTCCACTAACAATAAATGAAGTTCCCCTTTAAACACAGCCCCGTGGTTCTGACGGGGTCCATCTTTGTACTGGCTGGAGAATGTTGGGCCAGTCTCTGTCGCTCCGTCACTGTTCTCCCGCCAACAGTCACTCTCTAGTTCTGCTGGGTTCTTGTTGAGTTCTTCACTGGTTTGAGACAAGCGACCCTATCGGACACCTCCCTTTGTAGCCAGACTTCACCACAGCAGAATCGAGTTTCTGTTTTTAGGTCTCAACAGTTCCACGTCTGGTGTATCGCCGCCCCTTGAACTGCAGTCGGTGTAAACAGGAGGTAAGGATCCTCCGTCTTGGGCGAGTACTAAGTTTCCGTCTTCATATTTTTGGGTGGAAACCCGTCGTCTTGACCTCACTAGCTGTGTGGACACAATAGTTTTCTGTGTAGGGGAACAACATCACTCGTAATCTCTTTCCTTCTCATAATTACAAAAATAGTCTGCTAAATGTTCTACTATGTTTTATGCTTTATGTGTAAATGCAATATGCTACTCACTATCTTGTTTTACATTAAACCTCTCCCTCCTGTGGTGACAGATATGGCTCAATGTAGCTGAAGATTTCAAAATACCCTTGTGCATCACCTGGTGGTCTGACCCTCCTCATTGTTGTGGTTGATACCAGGGTGTCAGTGGCATTTGGGTCATGTTTGGCACCCCTGTTCGTCTTTGACATCTCTGGGACCCCCTGCCTCCGTCGTAAACCTCCCCGGGGTATCTACATGGAGGGCCGTTGTTTGGTGCAATGTTCTGCGGACACTCTCTGGACCAATGTGTCAGCTGACCACATTTGTAGCAGCCTTCATCTGTTCTTCGTCTTGATCGTGGTTTTCCTCCTCTGCCACTTTGTCTTCCTCGGAATTGTTGATTCTGCACCTGAATCTCTGGCACCTCCCGAGCTTGAATTGTTGGAGGTGTCTGACCTGCCTTCTCTGGTTCTATGGCCATCCCTGATGTAGCTGCCATTTGCCTTGCCGCTTTCTTGTTTTTAATAGCTTCGGTATCTTTCTCAGCTATTTGCATCTTCAAGAGTCTCAGTTGTAGTGCTTCCATTTTTGTCTGTTGTGTTTGTCTTTCTTCTGTGATTTCTTCTAATCGTATGTTCTCTTCTATCAGGTGTTTTGATTGACTGGTTAGCACTCTTACTTCATACTCCAATTCTTTGAGATGTTTGTTCATGGAGACTCCATCCAACTGCAGGACTTCTCCTATAGAACCAACATTCGGGGAGGAAGGAGGGACTTCGGCCAGGCTTAGATACAGCTTCGGAGTTTGGATAACTGGAGCCTCTTTGGTTTTTTCTGCTATGTCTTCCCTCACTGGCAGGTCTGCTACTCGGACCACATTTATGCTGTGTGCCAATAGGCTGGCATATTCCAGATGGAGTATCAGACTTGTAACTCTTATAAATCTTTCTTCAGCTTCTCTCCATATAGTTAGCTGTTGTAGGCATTGTTCGTGCTCATAGTCGAGTACTGCTCTTCTATGGGCTTTTGTTGGTCCAGGTTGATCATCTGCTGGAACCAGTCCTCTTGTTTGCCACTGTTCCAACAGTTTCTCTATTTGGTTCCATGTCTTCTGTCTAAGTTTTGGAACTGTTGTAGCATCTGATCTGATTTTTACCCTTTCCTTGATACCTGCAGTTGAGCCTGGCTCTGCTTTTGGTCTCAACTTAGTTTCTTTCGGTGACATGCTCTCTAACTATTCAAATGATCAAAGCACTAGTCCTCTGACTAGTACCTGCTTTGCTGTTCGTCCGAACTTTAAATCCCCCTTTTTTTTTTTTTTTTTTAATATAATAGATATGTATATAATTATTATTATTTTTTTTTGATCTAAAAAAATAGAATTTATTTATTTTGAAATCAGAATTTTTAGGAAATACTAATTGTACAGTGTGTAGTTTTGACTTTAAAATATGAATATTAGAAATCTGGTGAAAATCTACTGTGTTTCACTTTTCAAAATGTTTGGAATTATGTAAATGTCATAACTTGTGTTAGCTTCAATACATTTGCTTATCTTATAATTAGAAACCACTTGCAATTCTATCTCGGCAATGTGTGTATTTATAACACTTAGAATTAGACTTCAAAATGCTATTGAGTGTTTCCTCTATGTAATAATTCTGTACTACCAGCAGAGTGCTCTATTGTAATTTTCAGCTTAATCCACTAGGGATTACTGTTGCAAAACTAACCTGTATTTAAGAAAAACTTATTTTCTTTTCTAATGGTAGAAAGAGAATTACACTAGGGAAGAATATTACACTTGGTTAAAACGACACAGCACATAATCGGCAAAACACTTTTGCAAACTGGAATATTTCAAAAACGTCAATTCAAGCAGAAAAAACTTCCAATATCAGACCCCTATGAATGCCAAACTTCCCACGGTAAAATAAGCTATCTATTTTATAATTCCAACTTTGCAAAGAAATATGATTTGTCCTTCTCAAGATGGCGTAGGACTGGGTGAACACAAACAGAGTCTCACTTCTTCAATTAGCATTTCACGAAATGGCGACTGCCGTGTGGTTTTGTAAACATGCTGGCAAAACAAGATGGCAACTTTTCCAACCTTTGACCTGAAGAACAAAGGGATTTTACAACACCTCGTGGCTCCCACAGCGGCGAGTTTTTCAAATTCAACACAAAACAACAATGCAGTTTAAAATAACATTTCTATTTAATGTACAATTTATAAATGGGCCTCATACCCTTACGTCACAGTTCTCTACCCATGCACGTAATTCTTTGACTTTAAGAGCCAGTATGGTTACCTCCTCTGTTTAAACACGCCATGTTGGGACAAATTTAAGACGCAAATCAAACACAATCAGCAGAATATCGTCTAACTAACGCACGAATGTCGCACTTCTCATCGTAATCCACACGCAATGTCTGTTTGAAAACAGGAAAACAACCACTGAAAGTTTCAAAACTTTCAGGCCCTCGAAAAGGACTTTTTTATAAGAAGCCTCACACTGTAATCAGAACACTCACTCAACTGTGTTCTTGTTTAAATAGTCTCCAACCATTCACGTTAACTTAAAACGTAACAAGAAACGCAATTGAAATGATTGCCAAATCACACAAAGGACTTTTAAAAATAACAAACACTCTTTCCAATAATCTCAGTTTCCACTGTGATTTTGTTCTTTTGTTTAAATAGCCACACGCTATTCACGTTAACTTAAAACGTAACAAAGAACACTATATTGGAACGATTAGCCTCTTGCCGACATGTAATAACAGACAAACGAATAGCATGCAGGGTTGGGTATTAGAAAGCCTCACACTGTAATCAGAACACTCACTCAACTGTGTTCTTGTTTAAATAGTCTCCAACCATTCACGTTAACTTAAAACGTAACAAGAAACGCAATTGAAATGATTGCCAAATCACACAAAGGACTTTTAAAAATTAACAAACACTCCCTCCAATAATCTCAGTTTCCACTGTGATTTTGTTCTTTTGTTTAAATAGCCACACGCTATTCACGTTAACTTAAAACGTAACAAAGAACACTATATTGGAGCGATTAGCCTCTTGCTGACATGTAATAACAGACAAACGAATAGCATGCAGGGTTAGATATAAGAAAAATAAGTAAAAGTAACTCACCCTGCTTGTGACAAAGCAACGCCTCGTGTTATATGATTGTTGTCATTAAATTTGGTTGTTTTAACATTAATTTCCCAGCTATTTTCAGGAACCGGAAGCAGCAGTCCAACACACAGTCCTAAGATTTTCCTGCATAAACTATTGAAGAATTTGATTTAACGGGTTTCTTCTTACCGATTGTTTGAGATCTCTTGTGTGTCAGACGATTGCCATCGGTTCCAGGCCACAGCCGGCTGGATGGTCTCTCCCGTTCCAACTAGAATCACGTCGGCTTTGTCCCAATTGTTATCTGTGTGTGATTTTTCTAGCGTCCAGGAGAGAAGTTTAAAAGGAGACTAAATGGAGTCTCTGAAAAGGTTCAAATTGGTACTTTAATTAATAAAAAGCGTGGTAATGTCACAAACAGAATATAGTCCGAACAGAAATACAGCTGTGATCTCTGGCTCTCGTCGTGAAGAGAGAGAGCGTTGGCTCAGGTTGTGCTGAATTATATATCCTCTGCTGGCTCCTCCCTGCGGGCCGGCTCTCAACATCCGTTGTTACGCATATCAGAGGATAAAGACATTGTACATTCAATATATCTAAACACGCCTTTTCTCTTCCTGAACTCTTTCATGACTTTTCATTTAACACATTCTAAACACTGTAATCAATACTCCTAAAAATACAGGAAATACTTCACAGCAGTTTGGTTTCCGGTTGGTCTGAATGTTGTCACATGCTAACCACATCTGTAAACAACATAATCAAATAAACTGTACCTTATCCAACAATAATAATATCTCGACGTCTATAGTTATAGTGTTGAATCAGTAGGTTTCGATGTGCAACATCATATCATATTGGTGCTAAATTCACCTCTATAGTAAATGGTATATTAGCCTCATGCTAACCGGAGATGAAGGATTTTCAGAATAAAAGCTTAACAAGTTCTTGTGAACAAGAACTTCTGGTTTTTCAGTGTAAAACAGCAATTAAACTGACTGTGTGTTTAAGGTGCATTATGCTCTCAAAACATTGATTTTAATTTCTAACATAGACGGATAGATGGATAGAGAGAGAGAGAGAGAGAGAGAGAGAGAGAGAGATGGATACACGAATGCACAGAGGGATGGATACACGAATGTACAGAGGGACGGACGGACGGACGGATGCGTCCTACCTAAATACCTAACCTAACCTACCTACCTACCTACCTCTGAACGGAACCAGTTGCTCGTCCACCGTGACCTCGGGCCCGGGCTCGTAGAGGTACAGGAGCCGCTCCGTCCACATGTCCCAGACCCGGCGCACGGCCGCCAGTTTGTCCGCGGCGCGCCTCTCGGCTCTGGTGGCGCGGTCGTCGAACCTCAGCATCCGGGAGAACAGGTGAAAGAGTTTGAGGGGCATGGTGGCGCGGAAAACGGCCCTGCCGCTCTCCGCGTCCCACAGGCTGGCCGCGGCCTCGCCCCGGGACACGCCCGCCAAGATCAACAGCCCCGTGTACGCGCGCAGGTCCGTCTCGTCCATCCCGGCCCACGCGTCTCCGTATCTCCGCGCACCCTCCAGGTTCGTCATGTCGAGGACGACTTACTCGATGGCCGGGGTGACAAACAGGCGGAACGCGGACTCGATGTCTCGCGCGTGGGCCGCGGCGTGCGCGGTGGGCCCCCCAGGGGAGGAGGAGGAGGAGGAGGAGGAGGGCGAGGAGGAGGACGAGGAGGACGAGGAGGACGAGTAGGGCAAAGATGACCAAGTCAGCTGTCCGTTCTTTGAGAGAAAAGTCTCTCTCGCTGGAACCGGGGCGGTGTCTCCTTCTCCTCCTTCTTCTTCTTCTTCTTCTTCTTCTTCTTCTTCTTCTTCTTCTTCTTCTTCCCCTGGACCGCAGTCTTTGTCTTTGTATCCATCCTCTTCGTCTTCTTCGTCTTCTTCGTCTTCGTCATCATCGTCCTCTTCTTCATCACCGCGATCCTCTTGTTCTCCTCCTCCACCCTCACCCTCTGGACCAGGTGTCTCGCGAGCCCGCGCGTGTTCCCCCCGGCGCCCTTCTTCTTCTTCTTCTTCTTCTTCTTCTGCATCCTCATCCTCCTCCTCCTCCTCCTCCTCCTCCTCCACCTCCACCTCCTCTGCCCCAGCTCGGTGGTTAGCCCCTGGTACGTCTCCCGAACTCTGCGCCTCGGGCTCCGGGTCTCTCGGTGCCCGCTCTGCTCTTTCCGTTCTGCCCGTTGTCCTCGCGAAACCCGCTCGTCGTCCTCCTCGTGATCTTTGTCTTCGTACACCCGGACCTCGTCCCCGTACTCGAGCGCGTCCTCCTCTCCCCGAACCCCCTGCCCGCGGGGCTCGTCTTCTCCGTGTTCTTCCTTTTCTTTTTCTTCTTCTCCCTCCTCGGACGACGAATCCGTAGAGTCCTGAGCAGCTGCGTTCGCGTAAAGCTTTCCTAGGACCTCTCGAGCGGTGAGGAAACGCGCGGCCATTGCTCCCCGAGGCTAACGCGAAGCGTCGGCGTGCGCGCCTCGCCGCGTTAGTACCGCCCCGCGCATCCTATTCGACCGAGGGGCCGGGTCGCTCGGACCCCAGAGGGTCGCTGCGGCAGGCTGGCGGTGCTGGTGGTGGCGGTGAACGGCGAAGGCGGTGGTGAAGGAGAGAGGAGGGTCGCTCGGACCCCGGGGTCGCTCGGACCCGTGGGGCTGCGGAGGGAAGCTGCGGGGAGAGCTAGGCTAGACGGGACGGGGTGTTGGCCGCGGTGCTGCTGCTGCTGCTGCTGCTGGTCGGCGAAGGAGGGTCGCGCGGACCCCGGGGTCGCTCGGACCCGTGGGGCTGCGGAGGGAAGCTGCAGGGAGAGCTAGGCTAGACGGGACGTGGTGTTGGCCGCGGTGCTGCTGCTGCTGCTGCTGCTGCTGCTGCTGCTGGTCGGTGAAGGAGGGAGGAGGGTCGCTCGGACCCGGGGGGTCGCTCGGACCCGTGGGGCTGCCGAGGGAAGCTGCGGGGAGAGCTAGGCTAGACGGGACGGGGTGGCGGCGAAGGAGGGAGGAGGGTCGCTCTGACCCGGGGTTGGCCGCGGTGCTGCTGCTGCTGCTCGGCGAAGGAGGGAGGAGGGTCGCTCTGACCCGTGGGTCGCTCTGACCCGGGGTTGGCCGCGGTGCTGCTGCTGCTGCTGCTGCTCGGCGAAGGAGGGAGGAGGGTCGCTCTGACCCGTGGGTCGCTCTGACCCGGGGTTGGCCGCGGTGCTGCTGCTGCTGCTCGGCGAAGGAGGGTCGCTCTGACCCGGGGTTGGCCGCGGTGCTGCTGCTGCTGCTCGGCGAAGGAGGGAGGAGGGTCGCTCGGACCCGGGGGTCGCTCTGACCCGGGGTTGGCCGCGGTGCTGCTGCTGCTCGGCGAAGGAGGGTCGCTCTGACCCAGGGTTGGCCGCGGTGCTGCTGCTGCTGCTGCTGCTGCTGCTCGGCGAAGGAGGGAGGAGGGTCGCTCGGACCCGTAGGGCTGCGGAGGGAAGCTGCGGGGAGAGCTAGGCTAGACGGGACGGGACGGCGGCGAAGGAGGGAGGAGGGTCGCTCGGACCCGGGGGTCGCTCGGACCCGTGGGGCCGCGGAGGGAAGCTGCGGGGAGAGCTAGGCCAGACGGGACGGGGTGTTTGCTGCGGTGGTGCTGGTGGCGGTGAAGGAGGGAGGAGGGTCGCTCGGACCCGGGGGTCGCTCGGACCCGTGGGGCTGCGGAGGGAAGCTGCGGGGAGAGCTAGGCTAGACGGGGTGGTGGTGGTGGTGGTGGTGAAGGGACTGGAGGCTGAGGACGAAGGGGCGGGTCGCTCGGACCCAGAGGACTGCGGACCGGGTGGCGAAGGGTGATGGGGGAGGAGGACGAGGAGGAGGACGAGGACGAAGAAGAGCAGGATTAGGAGGGTCGCTCGGACCCCGAGGGCTGCGGAGGGGCGAGGTGGAGAGCTACGCGACACGGAGGGTCCCCCTGACCCGAGGGACAACGGGAGGGTTAAAGGACGCTTCGCTTTACACACGGCTGGGATGTGTCGACATCTGCCGGCCCGCGCGACGGTAGAGCGTGCACGAAAATACTCGCATCTGCCACGGGAAGCACAGGGAGGTTGATTGCGACCGAATGGAGCCTAAATTTCGATTGGGAACTTATTTCCAAGAAAGAACAGTTTTACAATAGAATAACTAGACTCCTGTGAGCATCCTGTGCAGCGGGAGAACACTTACTTGTCAATGTGCCTACTCATCATCGCGCCCTAGTGGCCGATCGGTAATGCGCTTCTGTAATGTATTCAACGTGTCCGTCTCACGCTCCTCCCGTGTCCTGTTCCACGGTACAGTTGCTCGCTATTTCTGAAGGGTTGTGTGTTGTGTATAATTCCACGGGAGTATACCCCGTTTATCTGGGCCCTTTTTGTTTTGTTTTATGTACATATGTGACACTGTGGGAATGCGGGAAACAGTATCTCGAGATTTCAGGATGTAAAACACAATAAAGCTGACTTTGACTTTGACTTGAGTGTACCAGGTACTCATTTTTGGAATATGAACCGCTCTAACCCTAGCCTAGAAGTGAGGGGTTGCGAGCTGTAGGGGGGTACCACCACACACACACACACACACACACACACACACACACACACACACACACACACACACACACACACACACACACACACACACACACAGGATTGATTGGATGAGAAAGAGAGAGAGACAGAGACCGTGATTTGACTTTTCGCTTCTTTTACTTCTTTATTTGCTTTTACATTGGCACAGTACACATGTTGTAGGAGCACATTGTCAGGATGATGAAGATAATGATGTGGTTGATGCTGTATGCGAGCGATGAGGAGGAGGAGGATGGTCCCACTCACGGGACACGAATAAGGGTCCGGGTCATATGGTCCCGGGTCCGATGTGGGGGGTGGACACGGAGGACCGCGATGCGTGTCAGGGCCTCTGGGGTTCTGTGAGATGCACGCTTCTCAACGGGTACTCTTGCGAGCCTGTCACCTTTGGATCCACGTAGCATCCGATCATGGCCAAAAGGGCATCGACGTGGTGGTGGTGCGTTAGCTGTACATACATGGGTCTGTTGAGGGGACTCCCCTCGGGCCCTATCACAAAGTCGGATTCCCCGCTGCGCACCGAGAGCACGTTCGCGCGTTTCAGGTACTCGATCTCGTGAGCGTTCAGGGTCCTGTTCTGCAGGAGGAGGCAGTTGTACCACGGGGACATGGCGGGACTCGGATTCCGGTGGGTGTTGTCGGAGCACAGGGTTGTTCACGTGCGAGCCGTGCCGTTCTGTCCTCGGAGTGACTTTATGAGAGTGCGGTCGTTGGACCAAGGGGCTGCACGGTTTCAGTGGTAGCGCGTGTTCGTGAATACCGGTACGTGAGAGGGAGAGGGAAGCTCGCGGACGCACACTCCATAGAGATTAGCCTATATTCCAGTTCCACTCCCCAGTGACCCTTAATCTAGACGCCTAGGTGTAGCGGTCCGCGGACGGATCGGTCTCGGTTCTCGCCTTCTTTTTCCAATGTGACTTGCGTGCGCGGTTGGCATCTCTTGACATGGATACTTGGTGAAACTGGGCTAGGGGTTTGCGGAAATGTACACGGGGGTGCGCCGGTTCTGTTCTCTCTTTTTCTTCATCCGTGCCGCTGTCTCCCCTCGCCTTGCCCTGGTGCAGCACCAGCTTACTCAGACCAGGTGGAGCCCAGGTCGTAAAGCGCCTCGTGCAATCCTTTAGGATACCGCGCAGAGTAACGCCCGGGCCCGATTCGACACCCGGGGAGCTGGCCACGCGGAGCTCGCCGAGGCGCCTCTCGGTCAACTCTGTGCGCCTGTCACCGAAGGGTTCCCCGGGCCTAGTGCGGCAGGGAGCCGCGGGGGGCGTATAGGGTTCCTTGTTCTCTTTTTCTTCATCCGTATCGTTCCCCGGGTGCAGCACCCAGGTACTCTGACCCGGTGTAGCACTGGCTCTGGTCCTGAATACCCCCGTGGGCGCCTTTAGGATTCCTCGCAGAGCTACGCTCGGGCCCGATTCTGCACCTTGGAACCTGGCGTTCGCGCTCATCTCGGAGCGCCTTTCACCACCGAAGGATTCTCCGGGCGTAGTGAGGCCGGGCGTAGTGAGGCCGGGAGCAGCGGTGTGTATCGGTAACTAGGTGCCTGGAACTGTGACCGTTTGTATTCCAGGGGTCCTCTTAATATTCATGTGCTGTACGTGTGTCAATAAAGCCAACGCAGAGTGTGATAACTTTGAGTCCTTGTCATTTATTCATGTACGTGATACAGGAGAGAATACAACACAATGACATATCCACAAACACACACACACACACACACACACACGTGTCACGGGTTACACTAACGCACGGGGCGAACGCAGAATAACATTCTGTCCCGGTTGAAACCGTAGCATGATCTGAATCGTAACAGTACACATAACGGACAAAATTCCAATCGTAATAATACACATACAGGCAAATCCACATCCGCCAAGGAATGCGAGCTGCTCTCGTGGGGCGTTACATGAAGTTCGATTGGGAATGGTAAGGATTGATGCCTCTGCTCATGTACTCTCTGGGGGAAGGTGGTACGTTCACAGAGTCCGGTACCTCTCTCTGAGCATCCGCGGAGATCCTTTCGTGTTTCCCCTTTAGTACGGTCGAGGTCAGCACCATGGTCACCACGTACATCATGTAGATCACGATGTTGAACACCGCGATGGCGCACTCTGTGTTGTGCAACCTCTGCTCGTCACGGATCAGGGGTTGGTACAGCAGCTCCATGGCACCCGCGATCACTGACATGAACAGCTCCAGGTTCATCATGATGAGACACGTGAGCACGGTCCTGGTGCTTCGAGTGGACCCCTGCCCCGCGCAGGCCTCGGACGCATCCATTTTATGTTTGCTCTTTGCCGCAAAGTAACTGAGCACAATGCTCACCACCATAGCTAGGCACCCGAGTAAGACCAGGGCTATCCCCGCGTGGATGTAAGCCCACTCGTAGCCGGGTCTGTCCTGAGCGCCCCCAGGGGTCTTAGCGGGGTCCGCGTCGTAGGTCCAGCGCTGAGTCCTCGTGCTGTGCTGGCTGTCGATAAAGTAAAGAATGTTGTTGGGCACGGTCAGAAACCCCACGATGAGAGAGGTGATTACGGCGATGGCCGCTCCCAGTTTACCCCTGAAACGGGCCGCGCTGAGAACGATGCGGTTGGGCGCGGTCGTCATTCTGTTGGCCAACGCGTCCTTACCCGTGGCCATCAGAGAGTCCAGGGCTCCGAGGTGCATCTTTTTGCGATTCATATCTCCGAGACGCGGATACCCCAAGCCACCAACCGCGGTACGGGTTTCTCGGCCCGTGGCTCTTTACTCGAGGTTGCAATACTAGGAATACCCTTAACGGCCCCGCGTTCTGACTCGTTCGGAGGGATCGGATCGTAGCAGCGAACTAGCCTAACGGTCCCGGTACGTTTAATACAATGAAGCTCCGAGACCCGGTGATCGAGTTCCGAGGGGCCGGCGGTGCCCTGTGCGCAAAGTCTACAACGGACCACCGTTGGTACAAGGTTCAGGGCATCACCAAAACCCTAGACAGCATCTTGTGCTGCAGGAACCGCTCGTCCGGACACAACATGATAAGCATGGATCTGTACAATAGGGCGGTCAGGGACTTGAACGAGCACCCGGACAGTTTTCTGGATTGGGTACCCGAGTACGTGAGGGACCTGAACGCGCCCGAGTCCAAGGGGCGCGCGTTACAGCAGGCGCTGCTGAAGCTCAACGCGTCCGGGTCCCTCACGTTGGAAGCGTGCAGACGCACGTGGGACAGGAACCGTATGTCCACCTGCATAGTGTTAGAAATTAAAATCAATGTTTTGAGAGCATAGTGCACCTTAAACACACAGTCAGTTTAATTGCTGTTTTACACTGAAAAACTAGAAGTTCTTGTGCACAAGAACTTGTTTAAGCTTTTATTCTGAAAATCCTTCATCTCCGGTTAGCATGTGACAACATTCAGACCAACCGGAAATCAAACTGCTGTGAAGTATTTCCTGTATTTTTAGGAGTTTTGATTACAGCGTTTAGAATGTGTTAAATGAAAAGTCATGAAAGAGTTAAGGAAGAGAAAAGGTGTGTTTAGAGATATATTGAATGTAAAATGTCTTTATCCTCTGATATGCGTAACAACGGATGTTGAGAGCCGGCCCGCAGGGAGGAGCCAGCAGAGGATATATATTCAACCAACCTGAGCCAACGGGCTCTCTTCTCTTCACTACCAGAGCCAGAACCACAGCTGTATTTCTGTTCGGACTATATTCTGTTTGTGACATCACCACGCTTTTTATTAATTAAAGTACCAATTTGAACCTTTTCAGAGACTCCATTTAGTCTCCTTTTAAACTTCTCTCCTGGACGCTAGAAAAATCACACACAGATAACAATTGGGACCAAGACGACGTGATTCTAGTTGGAACGGGAGAGACCATCCAGCCGGCTGTGGCCTGGACCCGGAACGCAATCGTCTGACACACAAGAGATCTCAAACAATCGGTAAGAAGAAACCCGTTAAATCAAATTCTTCAATAGTTTATGCAGGAAAATCTTAGGACTGTGTGTTGGACTGCTGTTTCCGGTTCCCGAAAATAGCTGGGAAATTAATGTTAAAACAACCAAATTTAATGACAACAATCATATAACACGAGGCGTTGCTTTGTCACAAGCAGGGTGAGTTACTTTTACTTATTTTTCTTATATCTAACCCTGCATGCTATTCGTTTGTCTGTTATTACATGTCAGCAAGAGGCTAATCGCTCCAATATAGTGTTCTTTGTTACGTTTTAAGTTAACGTGAATAGCGTGTGGCTATTTAAACAAAAGAACAAAATCACAGTGGAAACTGAGATTATTGGAGGGAGTGTTTGTTAATTTTTTTTTAAAGTCCTTTGTGTGATTTGGCAATCATTTCAATTGCGTTTCTTGTTACGTTTTAAGTTAACGTGAATGGTTGGAGACTATTTAAACAAGAACACAGTTGAGTGAGTGCTCTGATTACAGTGAGGCTTTCTAATACCCAACCCTGCATGCTATTCGTTTGTCTGTTATTACATGTCGGCAAGAGGCTAATCGTTCCAATATAGTGTTCTTTGTTACGTTTTAAGTTAACGTGAATAGTGTGTGGCTATTTAAACAAAAGAACAAAATCACAGTGGAAACTGAGATTATTGGAAAGAGTGTTTGTTATTTTTAAAAGTCCTTTGTGTGATTTGGCAATCATTTCAATTGCGTTTCTTGTTACGTTTTAAGTTAACGTGAATGGTTGGAGACTATTTAAACAAGAACACAGTTGAGTGAGTGCTCTGATTACAGTGTGAGGCCTTCTTATAAAAAAGTCCTTTTCGAGGGCCTGAAAGTTTTGAAACTTTCAGTGGTTGTTTTCCTGTTTTCAAACAGACATTGCGTGTGGATTACGATGAGAAGTGCGACATTCGTGCGTTAGTTAGACGATATTCTGCTGATTGTGTTTGATTTGCGTCTTAAATTTGTCCCAACATAGCGTGTTTAAACAGAGGAGGTAACCATACTGGCTCTTAAAGTCAAAGAATTACGTGCATGGGTAGAGAACTGTGACGTAAGGGTATGAGGCCCATTTATAAATTGTACATTAAATAGAAATGTTATTTTAAACTGCATTGTTGTTTTGTGTTGAATTTGAAAAACCCGCCGCTGTGGGAGCCACGAGGTGTTGTAAAATCCCTTTGTTCTTCAGGTCAAAGGTTGGAAAAGTTGCCATCTTGTTTTGCCAGCATGTTTACAAAACCACATGGCAGTCGCCATTTCGTGAAATGCTAATTGAAGAAGTGAGACTCTGTTTGTGTTCACCCAGTCCTACTCCTTCTTGAGAAGGACAAATCATATTTCTTTGCAAAGTTGGAATTATAAAATAGATAGGTTATTTTACCGTGGGAAGTTTGGCATTCATAGGGGTCTGATATTGGAAGTTTTTCTGCTTGAATTGACGTTTTTGAAATATTCCAGTTTGCAAAAGTGTTTTGGCGATTATGTGCTGTGTCGTTTTAACCAAGTGTAATATTCTTCCCTAGTGCAATTCTCTTTCTATTTTTTATTAGAAAAGAAAATAAGTTTTTCTTAAATACAGGTTAGTTTTGCAACAGTAATCCCTAGTGGATTAAGCTGAAAATTACAATAGCGCACTCTGCTGGTAGTACAGAATTATTACATAGAGGAAACACTCAATAGCATTTTGAAGTCTAATTCTAAGTGTTATAAATAAACACCAGCCTCATTGCTGAGATAGAATTGCAAGTAGTTTCTAATTATAAGATAAGACACTTTATATAATACTTTTTCAAATAAGCAAACAAATGTATTGACGCTAACACAAGTTATGACATTTACATAATTCCAAACATTTTGAAAAGTGAAACACAGTAGATTTTCACCAGATTTCTAATATTCATATTTTAAAGTCAAAACTACACTGTACAATTTGTATTTCCTAACAATTTTGATTTCAAAATTTCAATAAATAAATAAATCATTTCTATTTTTTAGATTTAAAAAAAAAAAAAAAAAAATTATATACATATCTTTTATATTAAAAAAAAAAAAAAAAAGGGGGATTTAAAGTTCGAACGAACAGCAAAGCAGGTGCTAGTCAGAGGATTAGTGCTTCATCTTTGATAACTTCATAAATAGGTAGAGAACATGTCACCAAAACAAACTAAGATGGGACTAGATGCAGAGCCAGGCTCAACTGCAGATATCAAGGGAAGGATAAAAATCAGATCAGATGCTATAACGGCTCCAAATCTTAGAAAAAAGACATGGAGCCAAATGGAGAAAATGTTGGAACAATGGCAAACAAGAGGACTGTATCCAGCTGATGATCAACCAGCACCAACGAAAGCTCATAGAAAAGCTGTAATTGACCATGAAAATGGAGAATATCTGCGATTCTGCGTAAGCAACAAGTATGGATCAAAGCCGGACAACCCTCTTGGTATGGACCTACAAAAATTGCTATGCAAAAAGCGGAGACAAGGAAAGCACAAGTTACAAGTCTGATGCTCCATTTAAAGTATTCTGTTAGTGGGATGGCAAACATGTGCATCGTCCAAGAAGCAAGTTCACGGGCAACAGAAGACACAACGGAAAAATTGGAAGACACTACAGTGATCCAAACTCCAAAACTCTATCCAGACTTGATTGGAAAACCTCCCCCCTACGTGTCAGAAAACAAACCTCTCCTTCAACCCGCAATACAAGCCCCAACGTTCGGTATTTTGGGAGGAGTATTGGAATTGGATGGAGTCCCCACAACAAGACGTCTTCAAGAATTGGAATACGGAGTAAGAATGCTCACGACTCAATCCAACCAGCTGCAGGAGGAACACAAACGTGAGCCAACGGGCTCTCTTCTCTTCACTACCAGAGCCAGAACCACAGCTGTATTTCTGTTCGGACTATATTCTGTTTGTGACATCACCACGCTTTTTATTAATTAAAGTACCAATTTGAACCTTTTCAGAGACTCCATTTAGTCTCCTTTTAAACTTCTCTCCTGGACGCTAGAAAAATCACACACAGATAACAATAGGCACCGCGGTAGACGCGCAGTGCAAGTCGGTGTTCAACGGAAACAAGACCGTGCGCGAGGTGGGCCCGGTGTCTCGCCTGGTTCTCACGCAGCTCCAGGCTCTTTACCTGACTCCGGTCTGCGCGGGCCTCAGGGTGGCCGGGATACCCGCGCCCGATAGGTGCAGCGCGCCCGGTAGCTACACGTATCACAACGGGTGCATGCAGGGCTGCAAGTCCATTCGCGGCACGTGGGGCTTCTACACCGAGGTGGACCTGGTCGCGCACGACCAGGTTACGGGCAAGATAGTGCTGCTGGAGCTCAAGACCAGGAACAAGGACGTGCTGGACCAGGCCGCGATGTGGCGATACAACGCGCAGGCCTGGCAGACGTGGATGATGTTCTTGCTCACGTACCCCAGCATGGCTGAGCGTTCGGCCGCGTACCTGGTGATAGTGAGGCCCGGGACCAACCTGGTTCCCGTAAGGAGTTGCTCGAGACCCACCATCTCGAGGTCTTTGCGCGAAAAGTTCCCGTGGCTCACTTGTTTCTGCCCCCAGGTGCTCAATTGCCTGGCTCCTACGTGTGTGAACATGAGAGTGGAGAACAGGCGGCCCCCGGGGGAGCCGAGAACGGACTCCTGGGTGGACCCCACGGACCTGGTTTACAGGAATATGCGTTTCAACCTGGCCAAGGGCAAGAACAAGCCGGCGGACGCGCCCGCGAGCCAAGGTTACCCGAGCGTGTCTCGCGTCTAGGTCGATAAGGGGAGAAGAGTCGCACGGAAACGTACACTCGCTGTCTTCGCGTCCTAGGCCCGGGGTCGGCGTTGGAACATCCACCGCAAAGGCTGTCATATGTCACGCCGTAGTAAAGAGCATTGCGCTCAGCGGTACCCCACCCCCATCCCCCATTATATTTATATATATACACCCACATACACGGACCCGGGGTATTCCATTCGGCGCTCAAACTCTTTCTCGTCATTCTCGGACAGAGTTCTCGTGGAAATGGGGTTGAAACACAAGGCCATCCACGCGATGCTCGCGAACCCTCACTTGGCTCCCTTCGAATTGATCCAGGGGGAGTTCCAGAGGCAAGATTGGACTCTGATAGACCATCTCATGATAGTCCACAAAGTCTGGGAAAGCGACTACATCGAGGGCGATCCGCTGGCGTCCATAGCGAGCATGGCCAGGACGCTGGCCAGTGGCTACCTCTGGGAAACCGCAAGAAGCAGGATCGTGGTGCTCGTAAAGGACGGAGAGCGGGCCCCGAAGCCGGCCATGAGGGATATCAGAGACAAGCGCCCCGTGGTGCCTCACATTGACTTCTGTATGCGTAATTTGGGTGCTGTGGAATACACCATGATGAAACTGATGGCCGATGTCGGTATGAAAGACAAGTTGTTTCTAGTGACCGGAGGCAAGGGACACTCTCCCCGAGCGGAGGAGCCCCAGGGAACCCCTGCCGATATCGTGGTTTCGTTCCACCACAAGTTCCTGGCTTACAAGGAACTCGAGGACAACCTGGTGTCCCTGGATGTACTCGAGGATCTGGTGCCCGACATCGAGATGTGCGACGTGGACGGCAGTTACGTAGACGGTTGCGTGGAGAGACCCGAGTGCACGGACGGTGTCTTCGTGGCAACTTTCGCGGACCCCGAGAGCAGAGAAGTGTCTATCTTGCGAGAAGCGTGCCTAGGGTGCACGAGCACAGAGGCCGATACGCTGCTCGTGGAGTTGGCGAACGTACTCGGGGGCAGTGTGACCGTGTGCAGCGGAGACTCTGATTTGGTGGCAGTGCTGACGGCTTGCGGACGCGAGGGCATTACTTTGAGGATGGAAAACAGGAGCTACCACGAGGACCGAGAAATGCACACTTCGCCCTTCGGAGAGCTACTGTGTGCCACTCCCCAGGAACGCGGGTCCAAGCTACCCCGCGGAGAGCTGTCTTCGAGCGAACTTAGGTTCCGAGCGCTGTGCGACGTCGCGGAGGAAGACCAGGGCCTGGCGCACACGCAAAGAGAGCAGCACGTGAAATTCGAAAACATTGTGGCCGGGAACGAGAAGCTGGGTTCCGAGGAAGAGGTAGCCAGGTACCTGTACGTAGGCGGGATCAGGGGGTCTCTCTATAGCCTCTTTTTGTCTAGGGCGACCGATTCGAACGCGAGGAACGTGTTCGAAGAGCTAGGGCGGGCTGTAGAGCAGAGGGCCGCGGGTAAAAACACGGTCCGTTTCATATTCGAGACACTATACCCTCCTAGAGCGTCCCCCGAGAGCTCGTCATCCGAGTCCGAGTGTTACACCCTCCCGTATTCCAGGGCGAAGAGAAGGTTCTCGTGTCCCGGAGATCGGGTACCCGAGGTCGAGTTAGACGAGGGGGAGGAACACAAAGCCCTCCCGTCCGAGGGCGAGAACCCCCCGTGCTCCGGAGAGAAGAGGAAGTTCTCGCATGTCGAGGATCGGGTACCCGAGGTCGAGTTAGACGACGGAGAGGATTGCAAAGCGCCGCGGTCAAAGGCACATAAACAGGGCCTGAGGGGACTCCTGTCGTTGAGCAAGGCGTACATGCAGGGACGTGTGCCCAGGGGCAGCCACGGGCGTTTTCTGAGGTTGAGACGGTCCGGGCGTCATCTTTCAGTGCGCATCAAACCAGAGGTGGTTCGCGACGAGAGAGAGCGCCACGAGAAGCTCTTTTTCATGGCCCTGTGCGGGACCGATTACAACGTAATGCCTATGGGGCTGGGGATCGTCAGATTGATGCACGCGGCGGTGACCGAACGCGAGTCCTTCTCCTCCTGGTGCACAGAGCTAAAGGGCCTACTCTGGGGCACCGGGTCTCCTTTGGAAAGCGAATATCACAGGATGGGTATGAAGCTGGCCGGATTGGCGAAGCTCCCCGAAAAGACCCAGTCCAAGTACTGGACCGAGGTCAATTGCGGATTGATGGCCAGGACCACGAAATACGTGTGCGAGCTGTGGAACCTGAAGAGACCGATACCTGGACCCGAGTACGGGTTCTCTGTGCGCGACGGAGTAGTCCGCTTCGATTACCCCCAGTCTGCCGACCCGCAGACGTTAAATGGAAAATGTGATATGTATTCACAAGCGTTGATGTGATTTTCATAATGTGTGTGTGTGTGTGTGTTTGGTATACAATAAACTGGGTGACCTGTCTCTCGGAGTGTGTTGTCTTTTCCGTACCTGTTTTCACAGGGTTCCCGAGATGTGTTACGTTTCCATTACCTCGGAACCCAGTTAGCTCACTTGGTGCTGTACGACTCTATGTGAATGCGAGGCAGGGGCCGTTATAAGAAAAACACAGAGATTCAATTGTATCAAGATGGTTTACTTTATTTTGCACAGAGAGAGAGACAGAGAGTGAGAGAGAGCAGTGGTACATTACACGGGTAAGGATATCTCCCCTAGCACCAGGAGAGCATTACCGGACATTAC
This sequence comes from Chaenocephalus aceratus, assembly GCA_023974075.1. Lineage (NCBI taxonomy): Eukaryota > Metazoa > Chordata > Actinopteri > Perciformes > Channichthyidae > Chaenocephalus > Chaenocephalus aceratus. The sequence continues at coordinate 25,353 of JAMFTG010000779.1, forward strand.
GTTCAGTTGCTCGATAGGTGGGACGCCGATGGCGTAGTTGGGTGAAACTATATGGATGTACACGTACGTGATATACACACACACACACACACTTTGTTTTGGGAAAGCAACAGTGTGCTGTTTACGAATCTCGACAAGGGGGTCCGGTGTTCCAATCGTTTCCAGCGCTTTAGCGTTATCGGTACACTTGTCTCCGCGTAACTGTGTGCACCACGGGACAAGGGCGAGTCGATCCCACCATGGCCTTGACACGCGGTACCACATTGCTGTCTCGTAAGAGGACCCGAGAGGAGTCCCAGGGTCAATGTTACGATAGTTCTCACTTAAATATAATAGCAGACTTGAAACGTCAGGTCCTGGAACTCAAGAAGTCGCAGGACCTGGACCGAGAACAGACGATCGCCGCTCCTCTCCGGGGACCGGTGTCGAGTTCGGTCCGCGTGACACACAAAGAAGGAGAGGGTCGCTCCGCGCTAGGACCGGGCTCCGCGGCGATGTTAGACAAAGGCAAACCCGAGGCTTCGATAGCCCGCTTAAGCGATGCCCACGGTCGCGTGCTGCACGAGCTCCGGTTGTGTAAAGATGAGCTGAGGGGCGCGAACCAGGCCCTAGAGGACGCGTGCGAAGAACGGGAGTCGTTGAGGGTCAAGCTTTCCGAGACCATGATCGAGAAGTCCAAGATGACCGTGTCCCAGGAACCGGTGGGCGCGCACGGTGCAACTCCCGAGACCCGGGAGCCGCACCCGGGCTTAGATTGGGTAGGGAGACAGTACCTGCATGTCTACGTCGCGGGAGAAAATCCGTTCGACCCGGGTCAGATCATAACTCCTGTCGCGGTGTTACAAAAGCTATTTGAGATGAGGGTGGGCGATAAGGCACACACACACCGGGTTCCGCATGGTGTTAGAGAACTTGAACCTACTACTCTCTACACGCGAGCCCGAATGGTACGCAAAGGCCTTTGGTTTCTGCGGAGCCTACATGCCCGGGAACACCGGCAAAAAAGGCACCGGCCGGGTGGACACCGAGGACTTTGCTTGGCTCCTGTTCGAGTACGGGGCGCACCCTCCGGTGATCGAAGTCATAGCGTACATGATGTCCTTTCTAAAAACCACGCAGAAGGGGGGAGTGACGAGCGTGGCTCTGAGCACCAGCGTGACCCTGTTTGCTCTACATAGGACACTGTTCAAAGTAACGGTGTCCAATGCCTCTGAGTGTTTCGTACACGTGCGCGAGAGAGCTTTGAGGGTGCGGAGAGCGCAAGGTATCGTGCGTATGCCTCTCAACGCATGCATGGGTGCGGATCAGGGCGAATCTGCAGGAGGTTCACACTCTGTCAGGAACACGGCCTTGTGTTCGATACTAGAAGGGATCCAAGCCCCCCCTCACGTGAGCAGCGTCGATGTAAGCGTCGAGGCGGGCAAACCCTATAGCGCGGACCCATTTCAGTTGGACAAGTCCCTGAGTGCGTTCATGACACACCGAGGTCTGGAGACTCGGGGTAAACAGGGGAAGTCCTCTGTTCGTGGGAGTAACCGGGAACACGTTCCCTTTACATCTTCTAACACACGTGTAGCACAAGGACCGGTGGAAAAGCGGGTGCTATTCGATTTACCTTGGTCAAAGGATCCGGCAGCACCCTAGCTCTGTACAAGGAAGGGGGGCGGGGTATCATGTAGGTAGAAAGGAGGAAAGAAAGATAGTGACGAGAGGAGAGATATATATCTACACATAGATGGACAGGTACAGATATAGAGTCAGCGGTATGAACATGGACACGGAAGGGTCCATGGAGCCAGGCGGAGCCGGTCCGCCTACGAGGGTGTCCGAGAGCAAGAAAGGTTCTCTCAAAGAAGAAGAAGAAGAAGAAGAAGAAGAAGAAGAAGAAGAGGACCCGAAAACGAAAGCCATGTTGGCCATGTCTAGATACTGTCAGGAACAATGGGTGAGGGAAATGGTAAAGCTGCACATGTCCCGCGGGGAGGGTATGAAGCTGGCGCTCCTGAGCGGGGACGCTGGCTGTGGCAAGTCATACGCTATATCTCTACTGGTGAGGAAGCTGAGGAGCATGGGCATCAGCGTAGCTGTGAGCGCCATGACCAACAAGGCGGTCGGTGCTCTGATGGAAACGTGTTCGCTGGACCAAGTGTACACTTTCCACAGGATGATGGGGTTCAAGAAGGAACTCTTGGACGATAAACTGTCACTGGATGACTTCACCAAGAGGTACCGCAAGGTGTACGGCCAGGTCGTGTTCCATTTTGGTATGCTTCGCGGGTCCGAACAGCTCCCTCCGCTTAACATCGGGAACGCACGACACTCGTGCGCCAGGCTGAGACCGGAGTCGTGTTCCGTGTGCAGTGAAGTACTCCGTAGGATGAGGGTGCCTAGGAATCCCCGGGAAGAGGCCCCGATGGCGAACGCTCCACCGTTTCTGGGAGTGAACGTGCTGATAGTGGACGAGTACGGTCTGATGAACGTGGAGATACTCGAGAGAATGCTGAGCGTCCTGTCCGTGTTCTACGGCCCCGGCAAGGGTCCTCTGATAGTGTTCTCGGGCAGCGTGTCGCAACTGCAGCCCGTGGGATCTAATCTGCCCGTGTGGAAATCGGAGCGCTTCGAAGAGCTCCTGTCTTGTTCTACTCCGCTCTTTGTCAACAGGCGACAGTTCAAGGACCCGGGTTACGGGGAGGCTGTGACCTACCTGCAGTTCAACACTGTCACAGAGGAGTCTTTGCGTATTTTCACGAACCAGGCGTCCGTCCGCGAGTCCGATGTCACGAACCCCAGCTACCAGCCCGAAAAGCTGCGGATCTTCCACCAGGACGTGCAGCAGATGTCGTACACCTCCGCGTACATGGACATGGTTAAGGAAAAGGCAGAGTTCGGGGAAAGGTTTCTGAGCGTTGCCAAGATCCGGACTTGCCACAAAGGACCGCTGGCTTGGTACGAAGTGCTGAATCGGGCCGCTCAGACGCTACCCAAGATCTTTTCTGTGCCCAAATACCGTACAGGGGTCCGCACCAAGGAAAGGGATTACCTGAAGGTGGACAAGCTCTGGGTGAGTTGCAGAGTGAGAATGTTGTGGCACATGGACTCGAACGGGATACAAGTCGCGGACCAACGCAAGCGCTTGGCATCGGGGCTCGCGCGAGACGAGGGGGCCCAAAAGCAACCCTCCAAGTCGGACACCGAAGGCGTAGTGGAACGCATCCATTTCAATCGGGAGAGACAGTTCCACGAGTTTTACGTGAGGGGGCTCAGGAGCGGAACCTTGTACAAGGTGAGTCCTTCCGTGTGGAACTACATGAACTGGACCGTGACCACGCACCCGCTGGCCCCTCTGTTGGCGATGAACATGTACGATTGCCAAGGATGCACCGTACACGAGGGAGTGCTGTACCACCCGCCCAAGTGTTTCTTCATGTCGCCGATAAAGCCCTCTGTGTACGTAGTGCTCACTAGGGTGACGAAAATGTAACTTTGCCGAGAGGGTAGGGACCGTTGCCTTTTACGACCCGAGGCTCGTGGCTTATCGCAAGAGGGTGGAGATGAGCTATTCACCGTGAGACCGACCACCAGGCCCCAGTGTGTACGACATCACAACCCCGGGTGTGCATAGGAGGGTTGCGATTCGCTTCATATCTCACCTTAGAAGTTAGAACCGAACACAACACGAGACAAGGTAGCGGGAAGGGGTACAGTAGGAGACGAGCATGGATGTACTGTGGCACGAGCTGCCGCTGGAGGAGTTACTGTGCTTGACCTCGTCCAAGACGGTGGCCGAACTCACCCGAGAGTACGAGAAGAAGCCTAACCGAGTGCAGCTGCTGATCGGCAGGCGAGGTTCCGCTGGCCAGAAGGACGAGAGTCTCGCTCCGCCCCGGGCAACTGTACAAGACGATCTCAATTCCTATATCATTCTGCGGTGGTGCCCTTGGTTTTCACGCACGTTCGGAGTACTCTCGGACGCGGACCTCAACGCGCTCACGCTGAGTTTGCTCAGGCTCAATAGCGAGAAGGCCCCTATCCTACTGGAACTAGTCACAGCGGCGTTGTTTGTGCTCAAGCAGCCCAACGTACCCTACTCCCCGACCTGTCTCGATCCATCTCAAGCGGAGAGATTTCTATTTAGCAGGTGACCGACAAGTCGCCGTACTAGCACATCCCCGGGCGACGATCGATCTGGCGAGAGCACAGCCATGTCGTCCACCAGAATACACAGATGGATCCGTGCGTACAGAGACACTCTGAGCGAACGTAGAACCCGTACCAACGAAATCCCTTACGGGTGCTACAAATACGAGTCGGGCAAGAGCGACCTACCCGCTGGCCTCTTCCACTTTGTGAAGGATGCTGATTTGTACATACCCACGCTACACGGGCTGCACAGCGACTACATACGATCCCTGAAGGAAGTGGCCGTGTGCTCCACCGAGAGCCCGATGGCGAACAGGCCGTTCCTGAACACTCCGCACTTGTACGAGGTGGAGCTCATCAACACGGGACACGAGTCTCTCAAGCAGGGCGACCGATTCACGGTGCAGCTCCCCGACCGAAAAGACGTGGCCGCGCAACTTCAAGTGGAACCCGATCCGGGTTACCACAGGTCCGTGAACGGTGACATATGGGGAGGACTGCTGGCCACCAGAAGAGTGAATTGCGAGGCCGGCGGAGATCCCGTGGAGGAGGCGATTCAGGCGATAAGGAACGAACGCGGTTTTGACATATTGCAACTGGTTTCACCCTACACACCCATGTGTATACTGTCCATGATGACACTGGTGGCCAACGGGGCCGATCATCACCGAATCGAGGAGGTCGTACGGAAGGCCGCGGCCGCGGCAGTGAACCGAGATTTCGACGCGGATAACGTAAGCGCAATAGCGGAGGACGTTACCGTGAGAGAATATCTGAACACTGTGGTGAGGCACGCGATGAACATCGTGGAAAGCGTGCAAGGTTTCGCCGCGGGACAGGTCGTGCGAGCCTGCAGCGGCTATAACATCAGCACGATCGGGACCGGTGATAGATTCATGGCCCAACTCAACATGAACAGATGGCTTTCGTGAGAGGGGTCCTGCTGGGGGGAGCGCGTTGTCGATCATCATTACACACACACACGGACACAAACACACGATACACATTTAAGCTTTATCCAGTATTACCACTGTATGTTGTTCCTTGTACCATGGTCACGAATGTACAATAAAAACCCTACAACATGTACGTTTCTTGTTCAGCATCTTTTATTTCTGTCGCAATATAAGGGTACAGAGCAAAGGGCTGCGTAGCTAACGTAGACTCGAACGGCCATGGGCTTTCTTCTCAGGCTCACGCTCGGGGTTGGAAGGGGCACTCTTGTTGGACATTGCCCGACTAAACACGAACACATGGCTTTCGCGATACGGGTCCTGCGGGGAGAGCGTGTTGTCGATCCCTGTTACCCACACACACACACACACACACAATACACATACAAGCTTTATCCCGTATTACCACCACCGTACGTTGTTCCTTGTACCATGGTGATGAATGTACAATAAAAACCCTACATCATGTACGTTTCTTGTTCAGCAGCTTTTATTTCTGTCGCAATACAAGGGCACAGCCCAAAGGGCTGCCTTGGTAACGTAGACTTGCATTTCAATCCCTGTTACACACACACACACACGATACACATACAAGCTTTATCCCGTATTACCACCAGCGTATTTCGTTATTTGTACCCTGGTAAAGATTGCACAGTGACAATAACAACTCTACAACGTGTACGTTTCTTGTTCCAGAACATCTTTTTATTTGAATCAAAATACAAGAGTACAAAACAAAGTGCCGCGTAGGTAACGTCAACTCAAATCCACTCTCTTCTTTGGGTCGCGCTCAGGGTTATACGAGGCACTCCTCTTGCACTTGGGGATCACCCTCTGGTTATCCTTATGGTGTGCGCGATGGCGGACGGTCTGGTGGTTGATGACTTTAGCCTCTAACAACCGAAGCAGATCGGCAGATGTGGCCGAGGTAAGTTGTACTCGTTCGAATAACACAGATTTGGTAGCACGGTTGCTCGCGTCAAGCACCTCCGAATCCCGGCCACCGGCAGCCCCGTTGCTCGCCCGCTGAATGTTCGACCCCAGGGGGCTCGCGGCGTCATCCTCAGCGCGCTCTGGGACCGGGGCGCTCTCTTCGTCCGTACATGCGATGGCGTTCCACCATTGATCGGATCCGTGTACCCGGGTAGTCTCGGGCGGGTTCAAGTGTTCGGACCGCATCGTAAAAGACACCCCCTTGAACAAGATATCGATTCTGCTCCACACTAGCCCCGGGAACAGAGACTATTACTTTGGGCAGGACCCGATGGCGGACTGCGGACCCGATCCTCAGTGTGCCGCTTTCAAGCTCTTGAGGAGGACGCTACACGCGCCCGCGGAGAACAGGACGTGGCCCGAGACGGATGACGTGCTATGCGAAACTCCCGTTACGCGTGCACGCTCGCCTACATGGGCCTCGGGGACACAGAGTCCATCGGTAACTGTTATGCGCAACTGGGGGACAGTTGTTTCGTGTCCCAAGGTAACACCTTCTGCATCGGAGATTCCAGAAAACCTCGCCGGGGCATAACCAACGGAGACAGCTCTGCGTCGGCCCTGGCCTTGTGCGAGGTCTCCAGCTCCGAGAGTCTAAAGGACAGGGACCCGGCCTACGTACCCACCGCTACGGAGATCCGGGACTTTCTCGTGCCCTCGTCCTGCGACGCGGCTATTCTCTCGGTGGACAGAGCCGTGTACAGCTCGAACCGTCTCTCGGTGTCTCTCGACGTAGCCGCCTTCGAGAAAGTGGCCGAAGCGGGCCACGTGATCACCAAGGTCCCGTTCGACGAGTGTCTGGTGCCGACCGCCTCAACGGACAGCGAGTTCCGCGCCACTGTAAAGACCGTGGCGGAAACCCTGTCCAAAGTGAGAGTGTCCACGCACTCGAGCGGAATCATGCTCGACGCGAGTACCTGGGGCGCGAACGAGTGCGCTCGCGCGAACCCCGGAGGCGCCAATTTCACCGGGGTGGCCGCGGCTCTGGCTTTGGCGTTAGTCCAAGCGGGGACGTTGAAACTCTTCATGAGGCTGCCCAGATCCCACGAGCTCCTGAGCCTCATAGACTTCTCCCAGCTGGGGACCTTCAACGCTTTCGTCACACCCCAGGGCTCGGTGGACATGAGTCGAGAAGGGCACTGTCAAAACATGTGGGCGTCGGGGAGCGCACGGGATCCCTCCGAGGGGGTGATGTCGTACCTCTTCGCTCTCATGAGGCAAGGGGTGAGGGCGAACAAGATCATCTTCACGCTGTCCCTCACGGGGTGGCTGAAGATCAGCCCGCTCGGGGCCGGGGTTTCGCCATGGTACGATATCACTCGCGAGCTCTCCCTGGCCGACATGGAGACCAACACCGTGTTAAAGTGCGAAGAGAACATCAACACCAAGTGCTGCTCGGGGTCCAGCGCGACCGTTTGGGCCAGGAGAGTGATGGTGAACATCACCGTCACGTCGACCTCGTTCGAGACCCTCAAGCGCTTCCCCGAGCTGATGGCCATGGCGTTCGGCATCAACCAGTTCGTCGTGGCCCCGGTCGATTCGGACTTCAGACGAGGCGTTCGATCCGACACCCCCGCGATACTGGGCATCACCTCGGCCGTGCACAGGCTCAGGGACTGGAAGAGGCAGCAGACGGCCTCGGGCGTATCCACGGTCGCAGGGGGGCCGCCGCGCCAGAGGAACGCTCGCTCCGTTTCCGAGATCGGGGACATCGTGGACCTGGGGATCGCGAAGCTGGGCGACCTGGTAGTCGACATCCCCGAGACGGAATACAAGGACCCCGCGTCGGGCTCCAAGAACTGTCTGGACCCCCAGTACACCATAGGGCTGAGTAACACGCTCGTGTGTCCCGGGCTCATAGCGTCGCACGGGGCCTTGGGCGTATTCAAGGAGCCCCACAAGGAGCTCCACGGCACCAGCTACGAGAAGATCTACATAGCCGATTTGTACAAGCTCGAGTCATGCACCCCGGTACGGTACGGTTACACCAGGTCCCCCCTCCCGCGAACGTGAAACTCGTTGCAAAAGAGATGTCTGCGAGCGACCTGGATCGCTCTGATACGAGCGCGACCAATACGGTTCCCGTGAGGTCCATCGGGAAACGGCCACTTGCAGCAGAGGAGGCCTCGGGGGGCGAACGGGATCTTAGGAGCGCAACAGCCCCGGGTCCAGTGATGTCGGCGAAGATGAGGAAACCCGTTGCGAGCAAACGGGATCGCGCTCCCTCTGATACGAGCGCAACGGATGCGGTTCCCGTGACGTACACCGGGAAACGGACGCTCGGCACAGAGGATGTCTCGGGACGAGAACTGGATCGTGGGAGTGCAGCGGCCCGAGTAAAGTCAGCAAAGAAACGGAGACTCGTCGCGAGCGAACGGGATCGCGCTCCCTCTAATCCTACGGAGCCACACGTGTTTAGCTTTCCCGGATTGACCATCGTATTGTATCTTGTGGTGTTTCTTGTACTTGTATTCCTTAGCCAGGGCATGCTCGAATAAACCTCTTGTGTGTAAACTATATGGTACGGTTCACGTCTGCCGATCCGCATCAACCGAAGGGCATCCGTAGCACATACAATATACAAGGATGCCCTATACAATGGGCTAGGGACCTATACCCTTGTACATGTCTGTATGTAGACACGCTTGAATTTCCATATAATAAAGTTCCATCGTACTGTTTATTTTTGTTTTATTATACACACACACACACACACACTCATCTCAAACTACGGTCTATCACGGGACACCGTTAGGTATCTCGCAATGTACATATACAATAGAGTCATTGAAACACGTTCAGGGTAACTCGTTGAATTGTCGATGACATCCGTGGTACAGTTCACGTCTGCCCATGCACATCAACCAATGGGGCACCCTTGTACATCTCTGTATATAGAAACACCTGGATCTACCCAATGTGATAAATACAGGTCGATCGTATCTCATTCCTATAGTTCGTATGCAACAGGAACACAGTTTGGTTCATTCCTCCCGTGGACTCGGTATTCACCCCTAGGTTGCGGTACGGTTATATAGCAGGTCCCTCTCCCGCGAGCGTGAAACTCGTTGCAAAAAGAGATGTCTGCGAGTGAACGAGATGCTCACGATCGGGCGCGAGCGGTACAGGCGGGGATTCGTAGCGTTCCACCAAGGCTTCGCAGAGGCCACCAGAGGTTTCGCTTTAATCAACAAGCTGAACAGGTGCCTCGTATGCAGCGCCGCGGCCCTCCCGGGATGCTACCTACCCTTCCAGGGACATCGTCCGGGCTGTGACAGGATCAAGGCACAAGTCTGCACCACGCTCGAGGGACTAAAAATCCTACCTTGAAATGTGTTTTTTATTATTATTATTATTATTATCATGATGTACATTATCGCAAGTTCTCGTTTTGGCTGTAATAAAGATATATCTACATCACAACCGTACGACCCGTGGGCAGTGATTAAGGCCTTTGGCTCTGTGTTCTGTTCTTGGGTTTTTAATCTCACGTCTGTGACACGGTCTCCCCTAGCTCGGTGACCGAGTGACTCGCTACTTGTATTCGTATCCGGTTGCCGATTCGAAACAATCCGATAGTGGCAATGCATCAAGAACTGGACAGCGAGACCAGGCTACTCATCGACAATGTCCTGGGATACTTTGCGGGTCTCGCTAGACCTAGGGGCGATGGAGGAGAAGCCCTGGTGACAATGAAAAGAGTCGTGTTCCAGATATTGGAGAAACACCAATACGCGTTCAACGGTAGGTATCCGGATGGTGCGATCTAGACCGCAAAACGTTGGCCGCGTGAGGCTTGTTAACAACCTTCCCACGGTGGACCTTTTTATTTTGTCTTATTGTTTTGTAAAGGTATGATCAGCGGACTGTCCTCGGACGAGAGCGTGGACGATGTGATCAGGGTAGCCAGCGAGTTATTCGGAGACGGGATAACCAACTGGGGTCGCATCGTCACCTTGGTGGCATTCGGAGCGGTGCTATCTCGGCACTTGAAAGACACGGGTCGAGCCGGCTGCGTGGAACCGCTCGGACACCGCATCTCCACGTACCTGCTGACTTACCACAGGGAATGGCTTGTGAATAACGCAGCCTGGGTGGGTTCAGAGTGCTCACGCGAGATATATATATATATATATATATATATAGAGGGATAGAGTATAGAGTGAAATATTCTGTATTCTGTGACTCTGCGTTTCATCTACTGTCTCGCTTCCATGTATTTCACAGGAGGGGTTCGTGGAGTTCTTTCGTACCTCAGGCCCCGTGTCCACATTCTGGACCAGGCTGGGTACCTTTTTCGGTCTCCGGGGGGGTGGACCGACCGGGTCGGTGGAGTGAAAACACGCGATTGTCTTCGAGCGCTGTTCACGCCGGATCCTTCGTGTGTCCCAGCACCCCAAGTTGTACGGATTTGAGCGATACTGAACCTGAATAAATGATTGAATCACACACGTGTCTCTGGTGTCACAGGAGCGGGACCGCATCTGGTCCGCTCTAGGAGGCACACACACACACACACACACACACACGTACAGTAATACACACGGGTAACAGTACAGAGGGCCGGGTACACGGGATATACTTTATTCGTAACAATGGCATAGACAACAACTGTGAATCTACAGATAATCTACAGGGCCCCGTACGTGCGTAGTAAGATGATCGAGATCACCGATGGCATGTCCAAAACTCAAAGACTCAGAACTCCAGCGAGGACTGCTGTAGTCCGCGTGTATCGAAACGCGACAAACCTTCGGACGGGCTTTCGAGCAAACTGTCGTACCACAGTAGGCGGTCTTCTGGATCCTCCAGATCCGAGGGACCCGGACTCTCGTTCGGGGCTTCGATCTCCCGATCGACCTCGTGCGAATCCACCGGGTGTTGCGCGACGGGGACCCTCCCGTGTACCAGGGTCCGGATCTCGACAGGCGCGAGATGTAACCCGTGGGGATCGCACGTATTTCCGCGCTCTCCCCGCCTCGCCTGCTCGTTCGCTCGGTCGCCCCAGATGCTGTCCAGAGCCCCCTGCCAGAGGCGCTGAGTGTCAGACAGAGGCTTTGATGCGGTAGCGTACACGATCCCCCCGTCGCGGTCCACGCAGCCTACCGCTTTCAGGACCCGGAGTATGCTGCGCAGCCTGCTCCTGGGGATCCCGAACTCTTTACCTATGGCCCGCATGTGAAACACCCCGGGGTGAGTGCGCACGTACCAGTAGACCTGGCCCGCGTGAGCCATCAGGGTATCCCCCTTAGGAACCCCGGGCGAGGCACGCTGACTCTGCTGCCCCCGAAACATGTATATGTTTTCGCCGCCACGCGTCCCACACATACGCAGGAGCCGAATACCGCGCAGCACGTTCAGCACGTAGTGTACCTTGCCGTTGAGCACGTGCGCCGAATGCTGTTCGTCTACGGTCTGTGCGAAGCGGAACACTTCCTTAGGTCCTAGCCCCAGAAAAGCATCCAACAGGTCTTTGGTCAGGTCATCTAGGTTCGGACGTGTTCACCACGAGGCTGACCGGTCTAGGGGAGAAGCCCCAGACGTTATCCAGAGCCCGTTGCCAGTAGCGCTGGGCAGCGTCAGGCTCTCGCGAGCCAGTTGTAAATCCGAACCCGGGTATACTGTCCACGATACCTATCGCTTCCAGGACCCCCAAGATACACCACAGCTTGGGGAGCACGATCCCCAAATCTCGGCGCAAGTCCCGCGTGGTAACCGGTCCCGGGTTGGTGCGCACCCCAAGGTAGACGCGCCCTGCGCGGTCCGCGAGGTTCTCCCCGATACCAGCTGCGCGCGAGGACCAACGCTGCTCTTGCATCTTGTACGTGTATCCCCACTTGCAGTCCTCGCCTATCCAAAGTCCACACGTGAGCCCGATGCCTCGGAGCACCTCGAGTACATTGCGGAGCCGTGACAAAGTCAACGGTGTCGCATCCAGTCTATCCTTGATGTAGTCAAAGGTGAAATGTTCCTCCGTTCCCATCTTCTCGAGGACCAGTAACACCCGTTTAGCCATGCTCACATGGGACTCCATGGCGAGGAGAGAGCACGAGAAGCGCGGAGCCTAGGAGGGGTCCGGGTTAGCCTGACACGCGGCTGATATCTTTGCACCGAACGAGGTACAATGAGAAAGACGAGAGCCGGTCGCTATCGCGAGCAACATTTATACGCGAAGATCCCACCACCTAGCCGAACACATGGTCGAGACCATCTCGGCATCCTCGGGAGGGTGTTCGCCTCTCCGTCTGGTGTGCACTGCCCTCTGTTTGACTTTTTTTGCAGAGATGATGTTACATTGGTTACGTACCGTGGCATGTGTGTTGTGTTGTTTCTTTATTTGTGTTTTTGTTTTACACGCATGGCACGAGACCTACTGGCACAATTTGACGTATTCTGTGTGTGTGTGTGTCGTGTACAGATCAAATGAAAATGAAATAAAAGACTCTCAACTTTGAATCGAACTCGTGGCAGCTTCATTGGTTTATTCAACACGCATCACATACACGGTGTGAAAACAGACAACGAAATAGGTCACGACCGGATTCACGAGGTACACGTTCGTAACGATTGTCTATTTGGAAGGACGCGCTGGACTTTGCGTACACGATATCACATTGGCTATGTGCCGATGTACACATTTATTTTATGTGAGCACTATATAAACCCTGCACTCGCGGAGACATTTTCTCAAATCCCTCAAGCCCGATATTACAGTTCACTGGGATCCCGTGTACAACTACCACCCGCAGCCACGCGTTCCGGGAAACGGAGACTAGCAACGCAAAGATGAGAGCCGCCCTATCCACGGAAATGAAAATGGTTTACTTCCTCACCAAGAACGAGACCATCTTTCAGGGTGTTCTTAGAGGTATACCTGAGGGTGCTCTGCGAGAGACCAGCGAGCTCCGGGAAACGGCACGATATCCAGAGGCACTGATCTGGAAACTGAACAAGGCCATAGGAGATGCTAGCACGTGGCAACTGATGATCGAGACCTTATTGCGCGTGTATCCCGGGTTCGAAGCGGGACATCTGGAAGACCTGTATTTTTGGCGAGAGCTAGGCCCTGCTCTGGGGAATGACCTGAGGCTCTTGTTACGAGAGCTCACCTATCTCGAACTAGGGAGAGTGAAGGTGTTTCTACAAATGAACCTATTCGAGGGCTACCCCCGCGCGTCCTACTGCGCCATGGAGAGTTTGGGTTCGAGTATGCTGGCGTTGGTTGTAATCTCCCAGCACGGTCGCGAAACGGCCTTGGTGATGGCTGCGATATTCAAGCAAATCGAGCGCACGGACATAATACTGAGAATGTACATCTTTTTATCTACCAGTCCAAGGCCACAGCGCTCGTTGTACCGTTTCCGAGAATAAAGAAGATTTCCCACAGATTCCATCAAAATGTACTCTTCTTGTGTTCACGTGGAGTATCAATTCACGGGACCGGACCGGGAGGCTCTCTCACGTTCACTTTGACATGTCAGAGATTTGCCATATACTGTTATGTATTGTTACAGAATCAATAAAGTATATACTTTCATCACATGTACACCTATGTGTATTTCATCGTAAGCTTTCATCGAGTGACTGTGTCACACTGAATATACACACGCACACACACACACACACACACACACACACACACACAGACACACACACACACACACCTCCCACACTTCCAAATCGGCCAATTGTAGGCTCCCTAGGGCCCACGGCCACAAAAATGAATCCTGTACTCGCATAGACATGTTCAGAAACCCCTCGAGCCTGATATTAAACTTGACTCGGATCCCCTGTGCTGCTATTACTGCTATTACTGCTACTGCTGCTACTGCTGCTACTACTGCGACCACGCACAGCCACACGAAACGCAAAGATGAGCCCGGTCCTATCCCCGCAAATGAAAATGGTGAACTACCTCACGAGGAACGAGGTCATCTTTCGGCTTGTGCGTGCACGTATACCAGCCCACGCTCTACGAAAAACCAAAGGGCTCGGGAAAAACCCGTGTCCCGAGGAACTGATCTGGAAACTGAACACGGCTATAGGGGATGCCAATACGTGGCGCATGATGATGGAGACCATATCAAGCATTTCTCCCGGGTTCGAAGCGGGAAAGCTGGAAGACCCGTTCTTTTGGAACAGGATAGAGCCTGCTCTGAGTAACAATACCGAGCTCTCGGTATGGGACCTTACGAGCTTGTTACAAGATCTCACCCATTCCGAACAAGCGAGAGTGAAAGTGTTTCTACAGTGGAATCTATTCGAGGGTTCCTGCGGCATGTCCTACGATAGGATCGAGCATTTCTATTCATCTCGTCTGGCCCGGGCCGTGAACTCCCACCACGGTCGCGGGACAACCTTGGTGATGGCCGTGATCTTCGCGCAGCTCGTGCGCACGGACCTAATACTGGAAATGTTCAGAAAGTTGCATCTCTCTTGTTGAGATGACCTATATTATACGATCGTGTCAGAGATTCCCCATATACTGTGATGTATGGATACAAATTCAATAAAATATATGCTTTCAGCACATGTAGACCTATGTGTATTTTTGTCCTAGGTGTTCATCGAGCGACTGTGTCCCACCGAATACACACACTTCCCCCTCGTAGCATGGGGTATAATCACCTTAGTGTCTTTATCTCACATATGTGCATATATGTTTAGCTCTATCGCAAAAACGGGCCGTGGCCTTTGTGTGCAGCGTGCTGGGCCGCGGATGTACTTGCTCGTTTCGGGCGACTCACTTTCTACCGGGCAAAGAACCCTTGTGTGTGTGTGTGTGTGTGTGTGTGTGTGTGTGTGTGTGTGTGTGTGTGTGTGTTCAATAACTGTTTGCTCATCTCTAGTCGCCCACAGAGCTATAGATCCTTCTGGTAATCAGTAACCCATGTGCTGTACGTGATATCTCGCGTTACAGAACGAACCAAGGAAACAACACACACGCTTTGATTCACGCTTACAGATTTATTTGCTCATATAGCACACAATGCAACAGTAAAAGGGTAGTTGTACACACACGCACACATACACACACAATAATGGCATATGGGTAATCCTAGCGCAGAGGCTGGGTTACATCTTCTTCGGGAAACATAACGTGAAATCACGCGCGGGTACTTCGTCGACCTGGCGAGTCTTGGGAATGCAGCAATCCGTCATCATCACACGAGACCACGGGATGGATTCTCCCGCAATGGAGAACACGGAGACGCGGAAGAGCTCTAGGGCCTTGTAGTCCGCTTCGGTCACGTAGACCTTGAGGGCATCTATGATGTTCTGAGCGAGCTCCTTGTTGTCACCCTGAAACCTGTCCACGTAGTACATGTCCAGCCAAGAGTGTACGCCCGTGTGATCCTTGCGTCTTTCGAATATACAGGCCAATCCATCCACGACAGCCTCCACCAGGCTCATGTCGTCCATCCTGCCTCCCGGAAAGTGCTCAGGGTGATGTGCGTTCATTTCGTAATGATGCTTGAATCCAAAGTTGGCCATGTCCGTGGTGATGGCATCGGTGTCGGTGTACAACCGAGCCAAGGAGCAAGCCTTTGCCTCTTCCTCGCTTTGCTTCGAGCCGTTTCGTTTGTTGAACTTGAGCCGTTTCTTCTCGTTCGCAATCAGGGCCTCTTTCTCCATGTGCACGGCCATGAGGCCCGAGTACGCTGCTGCTTCGATCGCGCTGGTCTTGCTCGAGTCGTGACACGTGATGCTCCTCACGTAATACCGATCGGCCAGCAGGTCCAGGGACTTTTCGCAATCCCTCGTGGCCTGTTCTAGGGCTCTGGCGACCAACGCCCCGATGATGGTCACGAACATGTTGTGCGAGAGGAATGCCCTGTTGTGCTCTCTTAGGGGGAGATTCTCAGCCAAGGCCTTCTCGCATTCTGGGCTCCACACGTTGGCATTCGCAGCGGAGCACAGGCTGGTGACCAGTTTCGAGGTCGCGTACTGAGTCACGGGGACCTCGATTTTCACCTTATCGGCACGTGCACGTTGCACGATCTCCCGGACCGATGCGTTCATCGCGCTCGGACTGTAGACGTATTTCAAATGATCCGGGATCAGGGGTACCGCTTTAGGAGGTTTGTCCTTAGACGAGGCTCCGCTTCTCTGCGTGGACTTTACGGATGCCATTGTACGGTTTGTGTCTGTGTGCGTGTGCGTGTGCCTTAAACGGCGACTCGTGTTAATAATCGCTCATCAACAGTGCGATAGGTACCACGGATACCATCAGAGCGCAGAATGTCAGGGCCATCGCTGTGTTTTTGAGAGAACTCGAGGTATCTTCGGTACCGTCGGGTCCCGCCTCCGCTTTCCTCGACGACACGGTGCAGTTGCCCACGGAGAACTTGTGCACTCGGTTCCCGCGTCCCACTCTAGCGGACCTCGTACACTGGTACTCTGCCGTGTAATCGCACGCGTGACTGTAGATCATCAGATCTTTGTTACGGGTTAGAATGTGTGTAACGTTGAGCCCCTGGGCTATGTCGGAGCTGTGGTTCGAGACCGTGCCTTTTGCGTCGATGCGATACAGCTCGACCGATCCGTTCGAGTTCCTATTCGGTACGAGATACCAGGTCGTGGCGATAAATCGCTCGGGATTCACACTCGGACAAACCAGCCTCAGGGGTGCGTGGACGCGGGGATCCGCGTTTTCAATCTCCGAAGTCGCGTCCTCGTTCGCAGCGGTGACCGAACCGTCTTCCGCGTCCCCAGTGTGGTCAGCGATAGGAGCGCTGGTGACAAGAACCTCCGGTGCAACGATCGCGCCTAGATCAGCAGCTCCCGTTTGAGCAGGCTCGGTCGCTGCGTACACCTCTGGGGCATACGTAGCGGTGACATCACTATCCCCAGCGACCGTGTCCCCGGTGTGCTCGGCGATACCTAGATCAGTGGCTCCCGTTTGAGCGGGCTCGGTCGCTGCGTACACGTCTGGGGCATGCATAGCGGTGACATCCCTATCTGCCGCGACCGTGTCCCCGGTGTGCTCAGCGATGCCTCGATCCGCGGTTGCCGTTTGAGCGGGCACCCTCGTCGAGTACACGCTGGGGGCATACCTAGCGGCGACATAACTATCTCCCGCAACCAGTCCCTCTGCGATTGGTAAGGTGCATAGAGTGAAAAGTAGATACCACAAGTGTGTAGCTGATAAGGCCATGGCTCCTCACGAAAACGAGGTTTGGAAATGGAAATGGTCCGGACCGTGTATAGTTCGGTCCGGCTATATATATATATATACCCGCACCCTCCCGCTTCCAGGATCACGTGTAATAAAGACCTCTCTCGTAGTCTTGGTGTTGGCTGGACTAAGACCGTGCAGTGGTCCTGTGTAACATAATCTGTTACCGAATAAACCAAGGAAACAACACAGACACGTTTTGATTCACGCTTAAAGATTTATTCGCTCATATGACACATAATGCAACAGTACTCCATACACAAAAAGGGTAGTTGTACACACACACACACACACACACACACAGACATGGACACACAGAAACAATGGCATACGGCTAATCGAATTGAGAGCATGGACAGCGCGGGGCTCCTGTCCCGCCTGTTCCTCTGTACTACAGTGGGTTCCTTTTCGCTACAGCGCGGCCCTTTGCACTGCACCTGATTTGTATAATTATGATAATCAGCAAAGGGCACGTTAGGGCAGATAGTGCCACCGAAGCGGCAGCCATGGATCTAGAGCTCCCTATCATACGCTCGCACTCGACCCATTTCGCGCCCTGCGACCGCTCCGGTGTCTCGGTATAGACTCTGTCCATGTAACTCCGGGCCTTTGCGTGCATCTCGATGACATCGAGTAACACAGTCTCTCCCCGCTGCAGCAGCTCGGAAGAGCGAACCGATTGGTCCCTTACGCCGGCGAGAGAAGTGCGCATATCGGCCTCGGACAGAGAGTACGCCTGGGAGAGTACCCTCGGGCTCCCTGCTACCAGAAAGGGACTCAATCCGTTCCTCGCCTCGGTACCACTCGCGGCCCGGGGCAATGTTTTGATCGCGTACGTGTCAGTCTCGGGCCGGTAGCAGATAGCACCAAAGCACGGGGATCCGCACACCACGGGGCATCCACATCCCACCTCGCCGTTCTCGTTCACATCGCACCCGGCCAGCGTATCACGGTCGACTTCCAGAGGTTCGCATATCCCCCGGTAGTCACACTCGGGCACCCTGTAGTTTGCTCCCAAGTCGCTCAACATGGGCCTATCGAGCCAACATGTCCTGTTACCTTTGGAAGAGTCGAGGAAGGGCATGTACCAGTGGGAGAGCACAACGGGATTCCAATACTCCCTCTTGACCACCATCACGATGCTAGAGGACGAGAGCGAGCGGCTCGCCACGGGCGTGTCGGTGTAATATCCCTCCACGAACTCTGGTTCGCAACCCGTGGTGTCGGACCCACGGACGCCCTGCGCGCACGAGAGTAGTCTCTGGCGAGCTCCGTGCAAGACGAAGGTGATAGCGTTCAGATGCACGGCCGCGTTGAATGCTCCGGCCTTCCAGGTCTCGAGCGACTCGCTGAACGCGCTCCCGTCGAGGGGCCCGGGGTCCGAGCGATCCTCGTCCGCCCGAGCGCTCGATAGCTTCTTCTTGGCCATCTCGATCAAGATCCTGTGGTCTTGCATCACGTCCACGACTCGCAGACTCGAATCCGACGGCTCGCCGTTGTACGCCAAGAGTTCGGAGACCGAGTGGGACGCGTCCCAGTCTCGGGCGATGATGTGCCTGCCCATGAGAACGGCGAGATCGGCAAAGGTCACGTGGAGCAATGATAAGGCCGTGTTGTAATCGAGCAGGGCCGTGTCCAAGGCTACCCTGGCCTCGCCCAGGGTACCGTCGCGGCACAGGTGTCCGCAACTCGGATGAGAGTCAGGCAAGCCCGCGCATGCCACGCGAGAGCACTCTGGGTACTCGAATCTGAGGTCCCTCGGCTCGAACGCTAGGAGGAACTGGTAAGACACGTACTGGGGGCTTGGCTCTGGTGCGCGTATTTTCCATTTGCCCGGGCGTAGTATCACCCTGTGATCCGTAGACTCGAGAGGCGAATGGAAATTGTCTTCCTCTCGGAGCGAGCCTGAGGTTCCCGGATCGGGAATGCGAGCTGGGGCACGGCCCGGGCTCTCGGGGAACGGTGCATGTTGAGAAGAGGCAGAGTGAGGGATAATAAGTGCGACTGCGAGTATCGCGTAGAGGACAGAGAGCCGTGTGTTCGCCATTCGGTTCTTCGTTGTAACGGGTGTGTCTGTTCATTCTAGTTTCCTATAGCCTCGCTCTGTATATATAGTCCCTTTGCACGTGGTGCATAGTATCGGGATCAGAGTGAGCAGGAACGGTACAGCGAGTACAATCGCGCTCACGGACAACGCGGATGCGCGTTCGGCCATGTACGCTACACGTTTCCTCGCGAGCTCCTCCCCCGTGGCATTCCCGGGGAGCAAGAACCCGAGGCGATGGAACACGTCCCCCATGTCCACGAGCGATCGGTTCGTAGCGCTGACACAATCCCAGGTCCTTTCAATGTGCGTCCCCGAGGGGGGCGAGCGCTCCGCGCGCTTCGGCTCCGCGTGCTTCGGCTCCGCGTGAGGACAGTAGAGCGAGCCGAGGGGTTGCACCGTACGCGCCGTGAGCGCTCCCAGGTCCGTCACGTACTCTTTCAACTTGGAGCGTAGAGGTTCCTCCCGCTCCAGGGCGCTGCTTTCGCGGCCTCGCCAAGGGCCCTTGTTTCTTTCCCCGTGTTCCCCACTGTGTAACTCGAGACCCTCGCTCCGTACCAGCGTAGGCTGAGAATGTACGCACATGGTTCCTCTGTCCCGATCGACGAAGACGACCTGGCCCCGGTGATTCAGGTCCACAACCTGCGCTCCGCGCGGCACGGACTCGACTCTCTTCACGGTATACCCGTCGATCGGTTCGCCGGTGGACAACGAGGCGCCCACGTTGAGATCCGAGGACATGCCCAGTCTCAGGTTCGGCATGGCGGGGACGGCGCTAAAGCTTTTGGTCAGCGGCGTCTCCTCGGTCACGCGTTGGAAGAACATACCCCCTTCCAGTTTGTACACTCCGTCCACGAGAGCGTAAGAGTACGCCCCGTCTCCGAAGCTCGAGGTCCTCGTGTACCGGTAGTGCAGCGTGCGGAACCTAGTGGCAGCAGAGGTTATCGCGCGCGAGAGCTCCGTGAAGATGGGGACGCCTTTCGGTACACCGAAGGTGTAGTCTAGGTATCCCAGCGAGTATCTACACACTCCCCACTTGGCCATATCCGAAATGACCGAGGTCAGCTCGGGCATGGTGTAGCGAACCCTTTCTTCGTGCGAACCCGCAGGCTCCCTAGTTACGTGTCTGTTGATCAATCCCAGGTCCCTGCAACCGCGAGCCGTGATATAATCGGCCGACGGTAGAGTGACCACTATCCCCGCGCGGTTGTTCGATCTCTTGCATAGCTCCTCGAACACAGAGAGCCCGGTCCTCTCCGGGTAATGTTCCGTTCTGGGTAGACTGATGACATAGGGGTCTTCGGGCGAGTACCTTCCTACACTCCAGCGACCAGGTTTCACACGTCCGCAACCCAGCTCGCTCTCTTGGGACACCGAGACGGTGTCCAGGTCCAGGAAGGCCCCGTGCGACGAGACCAGAAGCCCCGTCTGCTGCAGCTGGGCTTCGACCTGCTCTTGCTCACGCGTCAAAGAGCGCACTAGTGTGGGGTTGTACCAGTTGGGACGGGAGCAATCTCGAATGGCGAGCAGCCCTCCCGCGCTGTCCTCCGCGCGCACCGGCTGTAGTTCGCACGGGCAGGTGACGATCACGTATCCTTCGCGGCACACGATGCACCTGATGGAGGACGGTGAAACGTTGCTACACTCTGGAACGGGATCCGCCGAGGGTCTCGTGTACAAGACACTGTGTCTCTTGTCAAACACGGTGTGTATCGAAGCGCATCTCTCCGTCCCTTGACTACATCTGTAGTGCTTGTAACACAGAGCCGACCCTCTCGTCCGTATCAGGTCCGGGAGCCTTCCGGCCGAAAGCCCAGGGATCAACTCCAACTTGGACCCGTATAGGGCGTGGATCTTACCAAAGTCTGACAGCATGGCGGTCCCCAGGTTCACTTGGATGACTACCACCCGCACAGCTCTGGTCCTAGGCGAGTGTAAGTCCACCACCCAGTCGAGAACGGCTGCTATCTCCTCCTGGCGAGGGGCTCCTCGTGTAGAGTGCAGGAAGCGGACCTTCACGCCGACCTCGCCTCCCCAGGACTTACGAATGATAGTCCGCAGGGTCTTGTGGGCCGCTACCGGAATGTACACCTGCGGCATCGTGACATTGTCCTCGTTTGATAGGGATCGCACGGGTACGTGCGAGTACCGTTCCTCGAGTCCCTCGGGGGGCTCTCCCGTCCACACGTCAAATTCCACGAGCACCACGTCGCATCGCATCACGTCCAGAGGAGCCGAGGGCGCGTCCCGTTTAGGCCCCGGCGACCGGGCGAACACGTTCCTGGTCACCAGACAGAAGCGCTCGGTCTTTGGTTCCACGGAACCGTACAGTACGCGACCGATACCCTTCTCCGTGGTATCCGGAGCGTCTCGTGTGATCTCCAGTGTCCAATCGTTATTGGCACCCTGCGCTCCTTTAGAGAGATGCGCGAAAGGGGTCGATATGCACTCTGGACTACACAAGCCCCTGGGGTTCGTGTAGTCCAGCAATGCGCGGGTGCAATTGCAGGCCTGGTGCAGCTTGAGTCTCCACATGCAATTTATCTCGGAAGCTTCAGATGCTATTCGCTGCTCTCCCACGTCGAAATCCATCGCGGTCACGGTCGCGCGCACAGAGTCAAACATGTCACAGCTGTAGCCCTTCACAATGAGCGAGATGTCCAGTGTGTGCGTAAAGAAGCCCGACGATCGAACTATGGCCCATTTGGTACCCGCGGTCATATCGTATCGAGGATCGTAGGACGAGATATCGCTCCTGTTTCCACGCACCAGCCACTGCTGCTCCACCGAGCCCTGCCCGGTCCAGACGATGCCCCTCGGTGAGTACTTGTGCATCGAGCCCATGGGGACAATGAGTCTGGCCTGTACAACGAGCGCGTCCTGTTCTCCCACCCACCACGGCTCCGCTCGAATGAACCGTATCGTGAAATTAGGTATCAGATCGCTTCTGTTTACCAACGGCCACACGACCCCCATGTACAGCTTGACCGCAGTATTGTAAAGCGATCGATCGTTCAACGCGTGGAATAGTTTCTTCGCGGATATACCCGTACTCGCAAGCGAGGACTCTAGATTGCTCACACATCCCTCCACGTCCTTTGCGGAAAAGTATAAGCACATCAGTTTGGTTTCATCCTCGGTCAAAGTCGGGATCCACCTGAAAGCCAGTACATTTAGGGTATCGATCAACACCTCCGATTCCGAGCTCTCCCACGACCCCGTGGGTAGCCTGTAATCCTCCGGGTTGCCACAGACCGTGTCGTGCCAGTTACTACCTTCCAGGATCCGGCTTTGTCCCTTTGGACAAGAGAGGGCGTTCGGAAGACATTCTTCGCTTTCACCCACTCTCCCCGCAAAAGACCCTCTCGGGCAATCCTCCCCGCACACCTCAGTGCCATTCGGTCCAACGCGTTGAAGAGGCCGTCCTAAGAAACAACGATATCGACACACGGGCATTTGGGGCCCCGAGCACGAAAACGGTACACTCGTCCCGGCGCAGTTGCCTAGAGCTTCACCACACGCTGCGAGATGCTTAGGGATTTCCCGGACATTGCTGGTGGACACGCTGCCCGTACAGCCCGAGATGCACAGCGCGAACAGCAGATGCGCCACCGCAGTCAGCGTCATGATTATCGATGACATCGTACGCTTGGGAAAACCTGTTAATTCCAAGGAAAGCCACACGTAACCCGTGCGGTTCATATAAAAGCAATGCGACTGTATCGTGGTGTTTATGTTTCTGTATCTATGACCGAATGTCTGTAATCCCACATCGTCTATATGCAACTCGTACACTGCCTGTGTGTGTGTGTGTGTGTGTGTGTGTGTGTGTATGTGTAGGGTGTATATGTATATATGTACACATGAACATGCACCGATGAACGGTACATGGCAATAAAGAGAATACACACAACCAGTGAGTCTCGAGAGTGGTTCAATTTGGGTTTATTCTTATCAGACACACAAGAGAGCCAGTGGTATACATTCACATGCACCGATGAACTGTACATGACAATACAGAGAATACGCACAACCAGAGACAGAGAGAGCGACTCCAGAGTGGTTCAATTTGGGTTTATTCTTATCAGACACACAAGAGAGCCAGTGGTATACATTCACATGCACCTATGAACTGTAAATGACAATACAGAGAATGCGCACAACCAGAGACAGAGTCTCGAGAGTGGTTCAATTTGGTTTTATTCTTATCCGACACGCAAGAGAGCCCGTGGTGTATATACATTCACGTCAGGGTACAAAGCATTTGTGTTTGGTGCGAGTAACAAAGACCAGCGCGCTCAGCATCGCGGACGAGTGCACTCTGTCGTGTTTGGGACAAGGGAAACTCTGTGACTTTTCGTTCGCTTTGACGAAATACAGCCCCGATCCGGTCCTCCCGATAGTTACGGGGACGCCCCAGAGCGATGCTAGTCTCCGGGCTTCGCTTTTCACCCGAGCTCGGTCCGGTACGTCCTCGAGTCCAGAGACAGCGGAGCGCACTTGGGTTTTCAAGACGTCTCGGAAGCGGCTCCCTAGCGATGTCACGTCCGCGAGTACGGGGTTGGACGAAAGGCCCACGGAAGGCGAGAGCGGGTCTTCGAACCCGGGGTCCTCTATGTCTTGAGTGTTGAACGTGTCCACGTACTCAAACGCGGCGTCCTCTTTGTAACAGTTGGGCAACCGTACGCACTTCCTGAGCGAGTACGGGGCCTTATCCACGGAGGACCTCCTCTCGTTCCCGGTCTCCGAGCTTATCCTCAGATACGTGGACCCGCAGGAGCTACGACCTCCCCTGTCCATCGCCTCTCCCAGCGCGCAGAGTCCGCACGATTCCACCTGGTCCGGGTATGACAGTAGTACGTAGCCGAGAGATACCTTCTCCATCTCGTCCAGCAAAGGTCTGTACGCGTCTATCCCGTTGAAACAGCACAGTTCTATCGGCAGATACCAGAGCATCCGAAGACTGAGCTTGGACTTTACAGAGGACGCCCTCATGTACACCGAGATCTTACCCACCGCCTTGGCGAGCTCTCTCAGAGACGGTTCGCTCTCGAACTCGCTCCTTTTCACTTTGGCCAATCTCAACAGAGACTCCACTATGACCAAGATCAGACTCTTGGTCAAGGCCTCGGAGACCTGGAGCTTGGTGGAGCGATTTGCTCGTGTCGCGTATCTCTCGTTACATCTCCGGCAACACTTTAGGTCCACGTCCAGGTTCAGCCTGCTGACGGGCCTACCGGGTAGAAACACTTCGTTGTAGCACAGAGAGCGCGCAATCGCTCCGTTCGGTACAATGGCACTCAAGAGTCCTCTGGACGTGACCGTGTAGCCGCGCCTGGGCTTGCCCGTGGCCGGGTCCACGGGGTCCTCCATGAGCAGCACTGGATTGACAGAGCCCCACTTGTCACGCGAGGGTAGAATCCCCAAGGGCTCCCGGGTGAGCTTTGTACAGTAATTCACCAAGTTGTCAAATGTCAGAGCGTTGCTCAGGCGCAATGCGCACATGTAAGGGGAAGCCCCGGGTCTGTCGGTCAGAGTCCCCGGTAGGTTGTTGAACGTTTCCAAAGTGCCCGCTGGGAACCTTTCGCTCTCTACTCCCTCGATGCAAAGAGGAGAAGCGGGCTCGCGCGGGATCTGTTCTCCGGGCTGCCTTTCGGCCGGCACGTATACGTCTTCTTCGCGGTTCCGCGAGGAGTCCTCTGCTTCCTCTGACGCTTCGCGACCTGGCTCCGTTTCACGCCGCTCCTCGCTGCGGTTGGGGTAGTTCCACTTAGAAAACGAGACGCGGTCTGGTCCCGCCAGAGGGATCCCGTGGAGAGCAGCGTGATTCTCCGCGCCCCTATCCAGCAGTCCCCCAGCGGCCGTGATGTCCTTAGGTTCGGGGGGGTCCGAGTTAGCTCCATCTGCGTAGTGCAGACTTAGGGCTCGGTTGAATAAGGGGTAGTGGTGCATGATATCGTAGCCCCTGGCGAGCATCTCGCCTACCGTGTGAACGAAGAGAGAGCACACTTGCGAACCGAGCCCCAGTTCCCGATCCTGCGGGTTTTGCGCGTGATGCTCTAAGAAGAGGGCGCACCCGATCCCCTTCGAGGTGCACGCGTGCACCAGATCGAGCTGGGTAGCCACGGACCGCAGGTCTCCCACAGGGTCCTCGAACCGTATCTCGTGCTCCTGTACGCAGGTCAGGAATCCCATTCCGCGTACGGTGAGATCCACGATTGCCCGTACGGAGCGAGAGCTCGTGTTTCCAAAGTCCTTTGCGACCAAGCAGGCCCTCAGCAACTCGCCCCCTTGCACAACGAGAGCCGAGTGCGCGGTGTTCCACACGTACCACTCCCCGTCGTACGCGCCTCGGGTAAGGTAGCAGCATGCGACAGCGGGCTTTGTCAGAGGGGCCTCTCCGCATCCCGCGGTGCGTGTTCGCTTAATCCCCGAGTGCTTTGGTTGCTATGCCTGTAACAGACAACTGAGGAGACTCCGTGTGACACAGAACGAGTATAGAGTATGAATGAGAAGAACATGAGAAATTCCCCGTTAGAGACACTTACCGGATGGCCTCTTTGATCCTAGGATGTTGGTCCGCCTCCCATACACCTTCGGGTTGTACGTTTTACCCGAGTGCGGTTCGGACGATAGGATGCGATAGGATAGGAAAGGAAAGGATAGGATAGGATAGGATAGGATAGAAAGCTTTCTCTGTGTCAGAGTGGAACGCGCACACTCATACTCACATCGTTACTGGAAGACAAGAAGTGAGCGAAGGAAGAGCCCTTGTAGCCAGCGTCGAATCTGTAGATCCTGTTCTCCGGGTTACCGCACACGGTGACCGCTCTCTCCGTTTCTCTGAAAGATGGCAGTTGCTGCAATTCGTCCATCGCGCTCTCCACCCCCAGTCTCAAGGTGGTGCACATGTGTTTATTCTGAGCCTGCACCAATACGTTGATGTCTAAGTGTAATAGCACCGCGGCTAGCAACACTCTCATCACCAAGCTCTTTCCGCATTGTCTCGGGGCCAGGCACAGAGTGTACGGGTTCGCGTAGCGAGAGAACTGTCTCTCCACCTGGTGAAGGTGACTGAGCGCGGGGTTCACGTGATCGTAGTTGTCCGAGCCAAGAGGGGCTAATCCCAGTTTATCCAGCAGAGCGTGCTTATACTTGAAGAGCGCCTCGCCAAACTGGTTTCCGGTGACACCCAACACTACCCCCCTGAAGAGCTCTAGCTGAAAGGGCTCCATCCTCATGCCCTTGACTTGGAAATACTCAAAGACCCTGTCTATCAGACAGCCGAACCGGTACATGATAGAGCTAGACTTATCCTTGACCGAGGCCCCGTGCAGCCGAAGCTCACGCATCCTAGCCCTAGCGCCCTCCAGCCCGAGCTCGATTATCAGTTCGGCCTGCGCCAGCCGGTCCTTTGTCAGTCGATTGTACTCGGTTATTCTCTCGTCCTCCACCCGCCGCCTTTCTCCCTCTGTGTCATCCTTGGAAAGCCTGATTCTCACGCAGTCCACGGTCACACCGATAGGCCCGGTTGTGGAATTATCGATGGGGTCTTTCACCAACTCTCCGAGTAGCCACGATGTCTCGGCGGGGTTCTCCGAGAGCGCTCGACTGCGGAACGGCGCCCGCGTCGAGGCGTTACACCCAGAGCTCCGCTCCGGGGACGAGGCCGAGAGCATTGTATTGTGCCCGGGAGAACGTATCACAGAGAGCCTGGCGATGTGTCACGCGGACGAGGAGCAAGCGAGCCCTTCGCGATCTACCCTAATCGAGTTTGTGTTGCCGCTTAAGATTCACTTCAGATACTGTTGGCTTTTCTCCGGGGTGCCCCTTCGCAACACTGCGCGCCTGGGAGACCGGGCCCAGCCGTTAACCGAAAAAGAACTGGTTGGCGCGAACCGCGCCCTGATGGCGAGCGGAGACCCGGAACTGTGCAGCCGGGTCTCTCGCGACGACGTCTCCTACCAAGAACAGGCTATCAAAGCCTTCTGGTTGACCGCGGAGGGACGACTGGTCTACGTGGATCGAGTGTCCGAGGACGTCAAGTTCCGCTACCTCAGACAGTACAACACGAGCCGAGCCTTGTCCCTGTGGACCGCCGACCCGGAGCTCTGCGGGCAAACGATGCGGGCCTCGGGCGCGGCTCACGAGAACTTGATAAATATATGCGGAGAGGCAGCGCGCCTGAGCCGAGGCAAGTTCTACAACCTGTATGCGAATTACCCCCTCCCGTTCCAGGAGGACGAAGAGCAGCGTGTCCCGCTCGAGGTACGGCGTTCGCGCGACGGACACATACGAGCCACGGAGGTGCGTAACGGGGAGCAGTTACTCCTGGAGCTGCAGCCTCTTTACACGGAATATTTCAGCTTCATCTCGGACAACTCCAGGTTCGAGCGCGTGGCGGACAGGGTCTCGCTTCTCGGGGCTCGGTGGTTGGTGCGACACGATTGTTCAGAGTTGCAGTTTTCCCTGGACCTGAGACGGAGCTGGTTTATGAGAACGGCCATTAGATTGGCCCTGTTTCTGGCCGTCTCGTGAAACAACAAGATAGGCAGAGGCACGCGCGCTAACCCTGCACAGATACGCTAGTTTCCATTAGGACAGAAGGGCACGCCTTTCGGGTACTCGGAGCAGGGTTATATAAAGAGACGCGCGGAGATATCCCTCACAGTGCCAAGCCGACCGCTGTATACAAACGGGGGTATTAACTTGCATGTATAGTGTTTTTTTTGTCCTTTAACTCGCACATTCATTGTTCGTTCCCATCGGGTGACATCGTACCTACCGTGATGAATCGCAACGAGAGAAGCGGAGCCATTAGGAGAAAGCCTCAGCCTCTTCCGGGTGCAGCCGATCGAGACCTGGTGTACACATGGTCGGAGCAGATACTCCACTTCGGATTTCTCCTCACGCGAAATCTGACCGAGGCTCTCGGGATCATGCGTAATAGAGCCGTGGGTTGCTACGCTTTCATGAGACATGACAAGATGGAAGGTGCTAAGTTCTCCCTACTGCTGCGAGACCACAATAACACGGTTCGCTACAACATTCGCCCCAACCGAGACTACAGCGCGTACATCATGTCCACGCTTGATGGCGAGGAGTGGCATTACGCTACTGTTCTCGAGCTGATAGCTAAATGTCGTTCGGTCATGTCGGACCAGGGCCGCAGCACCTACGAGATGTCACGGAACCCTGTAAGGGAAGACATGCCCACCGTCCGAGCACCTAGCCACGGGCCTGCGGATCGGTCCGATAGTGTCATCATCCCCGAGAGTGCGCGCGGGAGGACACGGGCTCGACACTGCGCGGAAAGCGTTCGCGCCTTGCTGGAGGACATGAAAGTCTCCGATCGGTACCCGAATACGGGCGCCGTCCGCGATACGCCTCTGCACCGGTACCCACCTTCCAGGGCTGATGAGGAGCAGAGCCGGGGCCGCGCGTCCTCGGACGCACGATCCGGGGAACCGAGTCCCTGTGAACCGAACGCCGCGTACGCTCCGCGTTGGGAAACCAACTCGTCCAGGCCCCCCAGTATCCACCGAAGTCGCAAAGGTGCTCTTCGCCAGACCGCGGACCCTATGCCGGGGAACCTGAGATACAAGGAGAGCTATCCCCTCGTGTACCGGGCCGAGAAAGGTACCCGCGGGGACCTTGACCACAGGGGTGTTGGGAGCACCTCACAGGGCAACCTATACGAGGCCATGCAGTCCCCCGGAGAGGACCGGGGCTACCAGGGAGTCGAGGGTAAGACCGCTCGGCTCCCGCTCTGATCACTCTGTCAGCAAAGTCCCTCTTGAACACTATCCCGCAGCGCAAGCAGTTCCAAGACCCGTGAGAAGGGCATGTGCCCAGAGGCTGCTTCGCCTCCGGACCGGACCTCGCTCGCATCAGATAGCCCGGGCGCTCGAGACAATCTGAATCCGACGTGGTCCTGGTCAAACACGTAGATTCCATCGCAGGACATGGCCTCCGGCGAGTCTCCCATCCGCACGTATCCATGCTTCAGCGCTCGAAGCGTACAGTAGGCTGTGATGTGTGAGAATAACCATATGAGGGAAGCTATCTTTCTGTTATAGGCGGTAGGCTGATTTGTGTTTTTCAACTGTAGGTCAACCCCCTTGTCCAATGTCAGGGCGATCATGGACACCCTCTTGGATTCAGTTATATTCTTCACCAGACTCAAGGTGATCTCTATGGGGAACCCCGAAGCTATCAGGTGCTTGAATAACACAACCCTCTCAGCCGTTAAGTTGTACCTCGGCTTGTATCTACGCACGGGTCCGATCATGGCCATGCACACGTACGAGAGCAGCTTGTCGGTGGTACCCGTCGAAGCCGTGGCCTTTAGGCTCATCTTCAACTCTTCCAGTTTCAACGGAGCCCTGGGTACGCTCCCCTCGTCCTCGGGCGATCTTCGAGATAGGAACTGGGCTCTGTCCTGGCTCCTATTCAACGAGCCGTAGAATTGGTACAGGCAACTCAAGGGGTACGAGCTTAGGTACCTGGGCGATTCCAGTTCCTCCAGCGTGCGGCTGTGCGATCTCAGTTGGTGGACAATCTCTTTGCCCAACGTCTTCTGCTTTGTTATCTCGTCCCGTATCTTGAGCGATTCCAACTGCTCCAGGAACTTGGTGGGTTTCGGGCCCGAGCCGCTGTCGCCCTGGCTCGCCTCGGTTAGGAAGACGCTGCCGCAAGGTCCGAGCCTCACCATTTCTCCGTTCGCGTCGACACCGCTCGAGTCCTCCCCGTACGCGGGACCTTCTTTCCGCGCGAACGCGAACTGCTCGTTCCTCAGCGTGAAGTGGTAGCACGATATCTCCCTCCTCACCTCGTCCCACGTGTCCATCGTGATCTCGGCTTCGAAGTAACACTCGGGACACTCCTTGGTGTCCATTGCGAGGCGCGGAACGATCGGGTACCGGAGCATGAGCGAAATGAAGTCCTGCAGCGAGTCCAAGGTGTTCAGGGACTCTTGGTGCGAGCGAGTGTTGAAATCCCTACTCAGATTCGCGAAGAGACCGACTGCTTCGGACAGCGTCAGCGGTTGACTCGGGTTTCCCACTATAGTCTCTGCGTTCTCCACGCCTCGGACCGTGAGCCAAACGGTGTATTCGTTCACCTGTCTGTTGCAAGGTTCTTCGGGCGTACGACACCGTAGCTTGGGCTCCTCGAACGAGTCCACAAAGTCCTGTAGTTCCGGGTCCACTTGCCCCCGCAACCTGGCTCTGCAGGCCAGAGTGTACAGTTCGATCGCCTTCATTCGCGCGTCTCTCGGTCGTCTCCGGCCTCTGCCACGCTCAATCCCAAAGCCTCTAGTGCTCCCGGGGCTACAGCGTCCGCTATGCCTCTCTGGTCATCCCACTCGGCCAGGCACAACATTAGTCCTATCCACCTTGGATCTCGTGAGCACAATGGGTGTTTCACATCGCCCCTCAAGGACACGGGGGGCCAACGCGCGGTCAGTTGATCGAACAGAGGTATCCCGGTTTCGCTGACAAACCTGTCCGGGAACACGTATTGCCTCGGGACCTTCTCGTCCCCGGTCCGAGGCGGACGGGCCTCTCTCTCTAGGTTGTCGGGTAGCTCCCTGAAGACATAGGCGCGGGCGCCCGCTCGCATCCTGCGCTCCGCGGTGACCACTACGCAGCGGCCAATCTGGCGAGCGAGCTTCAGCGTCTCCTCCCTCCCCCGCCGTACCACAATCGCGATCCTCGGGCGAGTGGGATACACACCGGGGGAGAGTCTGTCTGCCAGGGCGAGCGTTCCCATGACTAGGTTCAGAACCCTGTCCCCCGCTGCGTCCGAGGAGCCCTGTACAAAAACAGGTCTCAGTCCGCACCCGTACACCAGCACGGTACAGACATCGTACATCAGGGAGAAGAACTTGTGTGGTCTGTAATACTTGACCAGAGTTCCCCGCTCGTCCAGTCTCGCTCTGGCCCCGTGGGCTTCGTTGTGCACCGGCTCGAAGAACACGTGCCCTTCCTTGCAAGGGAAACTGGGCACAAATTCAATCTCTAGACGAGAATCGAGTAAAAGGAAACTCGAAACACCCCTCTCGCGCCACTCGCAGTTCACGGTGATGTGTCGCGGATTCCTTTCTTCTTCTTCTTCTTCTTCTTCTTCTTCTTCTTCTTCTTCTTCTTCTTCTTCTTCGCTTCTATCTTCGCCTTCGTGTTCCATCCCTTCCTCGTGTCTATCTTCTATTTCGCGGAGCCCGTCCTTGCTCTCATCCGAGGCCAGGGAATCGTCTTCGTTCAGTCTAGAGTAGGACTCCTTGTAGTCGATTAGGTGCCAGAACCTTTCTCTCATAGGTATCAGTCTCCCATCGGAGCACCTCTTCCACCCTCGCGGCTGCTTCCCGTGCCACGAGCACCCACCGGGGCCTCGAGCGAGCGCATCCCTAGAGTCCGTCCTTCCTGACTCCCATCTGTACTTTAACTCGGACACCTTGGAACAAAAGGAACCCGGGTCCCTCTTTGACCAGGGTAAGGGTCTCGTCCAGGTTTCGGGGCCGCGCACTCCGCTCGGAAGGCTACTCAGCTCGCAGAACACGCTCAGCGAACCCGGGCAACGAACGTGCACCTCGGCCACGTCGCTCTCGCCTCCTTTCGCGCCGTCCACTGGCGTCCTGATGATCGCGTGCACCCCTGGCTCCCCTTGCATCACAGACACCTTCAACGTACCCGGGTTAGAGTGCAACACCAGGTTTCCGGCCGAGCTCACGCGTATGACCCGTTTGGACTTTGAGAGCAGAACCTTCACGTCCTCCCTGTCTCCGCAAGGCTCCTTGCAGGACACCAGGTACCCGGTGGCACTTGTTCTCAGAACGTCTAAACCCGGTGGTAGAGTGTGAGTCCAGCCTTCCGAAACCGAGTCCGCTTCGGGGGTGAACACGGTCACCGCGCGCGACCTGAATGGTCCGGTGGCACCCGCGAGCCAGGCCAGCGCTCGCTGTAGGTAATTGTAGACCCCGTATCTCAGGCATCTGATCTCCAGGTCTTCGTGCACCTCTCCCGAGAGCATTCTGTCAGCCAGGGCTTCCACGAAGCCGGAAGAGGAGCACACCGAGGTGTGGACGAACGAGCCCTCGTCGAGACCACCGATCCGCTCGGTGCCCTCGCTACCGGGGTCCTCGGCCTCGCGACAGGGAGACGCGTACCACTCTCCGGGACCCACTATCGTGATCAGGTTCGCCATCGGGACCAGAGCCTGGCGATTGAACGTGTTCAGTCCTTTGTTCACTACCTTGCACAGGCCTCTGGTCCAGACCCTTTCCGCTGGGCACGTGAGCACGCGAGAACACAATACGTCAAAGCCTCTCCATTCCGCCGGGTCCCGGATTCGAGCGGATCTAGAGTCGATTTCCACGCGTCCCGGCGCGCCGCTCCCTTCGTTCGCACTTGCCTCCCCGGAGCTCTTTCCCCCCCGAGGAGAACCCGACAGGAGGGCCGGAACAGAGCCACTTTACAGTAGGGGCGTTAGAACCCGGGTCTCCGATGACACTCAGCGACTCGGAGAGGGGATACTCCAGTTCCCAGTTGCGATCTAGATACCCCTCACCCGGGGCCTTGCCGAACGTCCATCGGGAGCGTATCAGTCTCGACCAAGATCTCGGGTTCACCTGGTACCCCTCTAAGGGATCCCGGCCTCCGCGGCGCATGAACATCTCCTCGATCACCGAGCTCTTGTCCTTACAGTTGATGCGTTCTCGCGGCTCTATCGGATCCGGACCGGGCCTACTCGGGGTCTTCTTTCTTCAACACTTCCGTCCTGTACAGCGAGCTGCTCTCTACCACCACCGCGACAGACTCCAGCTTCTGCACCAAGGGCCCCTTGTCCCTCAGGTAGAATAACGGGGACTCGGACGCGAACGCTACAGTGTACCCGTCTACCACCGTGGTCCCGGGATACCGGTTGACGCCTGAGGACTTTCTAGCCAGCCGCATGAACGTCCAATCCCCCAGACTGGTCCTGACCTCGCTCGGGAAACTCTCTACTTTCTCAAACTCGAACACGGGCCCGAGTGTCCTGGAGTAGGCCAGCAGGAGGAGCTCCTCTTCGTCTCCGCGTGGCAACAGCTCGGACCCGCTCCCGAGCTCGGAGGGCCGCACGGGCTTCGGGAAGCAACACCTAGACAGTAGAGGCGCTAGCCTGTGATCCTGCGCGCACAGGAAGGCTCCGATCGTGTTCAACCTGACCCTCTGCGAGTGGAAGGGCGCCTCCGTGCCCCGCGTCCACGCCGAGGCGCCTCTGTGTCTACTCAGGGTGATCAACTTGTACACGGGAAAGCAGTGGACCCTGCAGCTTTCCGCCAAATGGCTGAGGAGAGCATACACGGGCGACAGCTCACCCCTTCCGTGCAGTGCAAACTCGTAGTCGAGCATCACGTCTCCCACGACCATGTCCGGAACGCAGGGGTGCACGGATCTGTAGAACCAGGTCAGACACGCGCTCACGTCAAAGTTCTTCTTTGCGCCCCGCGTGACAGAGACCCTGGCACAGTGTCCCAGTAGCACGGCCTCGTCCAAGCACGCCTCGTAGACCGAGCCGCATTCGCCCGAGGCCCTGTCGGCCCTAGCCCGGGAGCTCCGGTTCGGACGAGGGTTTACGGTCAGGTTCAGATTGTATTCCGAAAGGGGGTACGAGAGCATCTCCTCTTCGCTCTCCTCCAAATTGGTTTCTCTGGCGATCTCTATAGAAGGGAAGAACTCCCCGTCCCCTATGGCAGAGGGACCATCGGCGCACGGGCCCATGCGTCTCCTTTGCTTTCCGAGCCAAGATCGCTGAGCGTATGTGTGCTATGGCCCGGTCTTCGTCCTCCGTATCGTTCCCGGGTCCAGAATCGGAGTCGGAATCCTCGCTGTCATCTCCCCCGTGCTCAACGTCTCCCCGGGCCTCCTGTTCGGCCGCTACCTTTTCGGTCTCGTGGCCGGCCTCCTCCTCTCCTGCCTCTTTGCTGTCCTCTCCCTCTCCGCTGTCTCCTTCGCTGTCCTCGCCCTCTCCGTCTCCCTCTCCCCTATCCTCTTCGCTGCCCTCTTCGCTGCCCTCTTCGCTGTCCTCTCCGCGGCCCTCTCCCTCTGGGCTGTCCTCGCGCCCCTTGCTCGCTACACCGCATCGGACACAAAATATGTCCTCTTCGAGCTCCTCGCTCATTGTCCCCTCTCTGCCCGAAAGCTCCAATCCAGCTAGGTTCGAGTGCACCATTGGGTTCGCCGAAACGATCCGTCTGAGTTCAGCTAAAACAGAATGAGAGTTCACCGTAAACCCGAAACAGCCGCCGTGCCCCGACGCGAACGATTCCGTGAGACACAGATACGAGAGGAGCAGAGCCTGAGCCTCTCTCAGTGTCAGGGCGGATATGAACGAATCCTGAGGTCGGACTGGATACAAGAGCGCAAGGACCGCGACGAGACGAACAACGAGCTGAAGCTAGGATGGGCTCAGGGGTTTTACGATTGGAAGTGTGTTCCCAAGGACGGGACCGGGAGGTTTTTCTCTCACGATGCACACTGCGCCAAGACCGGCGAGATGTTCGCGCACAGCTACGGGGCCGTCACACACATGTTGTATAAGATGTCCTGGTGTGGCTTCACCCCGTGGTCCGCGGTGCAGGCCGTGCGCTGCGCAGAAGCTCATATCCTCAAGATCACGTGTGACGTGTGTAAGACTCGCCTACTGGCATCCTGCGTGTTCCTCGTGGAAAGCGCAGCGGTGGAGGCGTCTCGGGCGCGGGATTGGCTGGTACGAAACGAAGCTGTGATTCAACTGTGCTGGCTGTTGTACCAAATCGACAAACCTCCGGGGGTACGCGGTGAAGAATTGACAGAGGCCTGGGCGGACTCCATCTTGACCCACTCTGTAAAGTTCCAGGGGTACACCACAGAGAAAACCCTCCCTGGCGTAGAGGCTCTCGTGGTCCTCTTTGCAAACGACCATCTGCCTTTGGTGTCCCAGCCTGCGAGCCGCACCGAATTACCAGACGCGGACGATAACGGAGCGGTGGAGGATCCCGATCCGCGGCTACTCGATTCCATTATGCGGAACGAAAGGTTCTCCCCCGAGCGGAAGCCTGTCATCTACCCCACCGCTACGGGGGAGGATTTCGGC
Source organism: Chaenocephalus aceratus (assembly GCA_023974075.1). NCBI lineage: Eukaryota > Metazoa > Chordata > Actinopteri > Perciformes > Channichthyidae > Chaenocephalus > Chaenocephalus aceratus. The sequence continues at coordinate 60,775 of JAMFTG010000779.1, forward strand.
ATCTCGACCACGCTCGATGTCCTGACCGAGGCGCCTGGCGCAATGGAAGCCAGGGCCCAAGAGGTACCCGTGATAGCTCGAGCTCTCGTGTCGTGCTTCCCCAGGGTCGCGGTGGACGCTCTGGAGGAACTCACGCTCAAGGCGCCTAACACGTGCAAGTTCGCGCATAACACATGGCCCGTGTTTGTCAACTCAACTAGGGCCTGTTACCAGCTGTTCAAAGCCCTAGCTCTGCCCGTCTCGCCGAGCCCCGTGTACGTGCTGGAGATGCTGGCGAGAGGATGGAGACACGTAGCGCGCGAGGTGTTGGAAAAGTCTATACCCATGGGCACGGGGGGCATCGTCAAAGTCAGCTGTCGGCATTACACAAAGCACATCCTGGGGCCCGTGAACGTTCTAGCACATCTGGGTCTGATAGACGCCTCCGAGAAGAACCTCGTGATCGCGGCCTTGGACAAAGGGGTTCTACCTTGCTTCGCGGGACCGGGCGACAGCGCGCCTGACCAACTCGTGAGCTCTACCGTAGCTCTGGTTTTCGCAGCGAGCGGGCTAAGGGTCTTTGGTTTCCAAGCCGAGGAGCGAGGGGGAGCGCAAGGAACGTGTGTGTTCAACGCCGGGGAGAAAGGGTGCGAGCAGACCACGGTGACCTACGCGGGCCTTTTGTACTTTGCCGCGTGGTACGTCCTGGTGTACACGTGCGCGTTGCACGCGCAACCCTTGTTGAAGGAGCAGCTGTCTCGAACGGGCTCCGACGCAGACAAACACCTATGTGCGGCCCTGGAGCTCAAGCGGGGCACGGGGGACCCGGAGCTCCACGAGATCCTGGACTACGACGGAGGGCAGATCGCACAAGCCCTACGGATTGTGTTCCGCGACCTTCTCGACATAGACACGACGGTACGCGTGGCCCAGCTGTACGTGCCGGAGCTCCTGGCGCAGTTGCCTTACGCGAAGAAGTTGAACCGGATCCCGGGCAGCGTAAAGTCCGCGATAGAGAGCCGAGACGCATGGTTCGCCGAGGAGCACGGAGACGGGTCTCGCTTAGAACGCTACGAACCTCCCTTCGCGTACCTAGGTAGTCTGGCGCACGGGCTCCACAGTAGCATCCGGGGCACGTTGGTCCGCTCTCACGCTAGACCCATCGCCCGGGCCCCGCGTAGACCCGGCTGCGAATTCGACCCGTGGTGCGACTCGCTGATGTTCTCCGGTCCCGAAGAGGACCACGGTTCTGTCTCGCTGGAAGAAACCTTACGCGGCTCGATAGAGGACGAAACCGTGGAGACGTATCTCCAGTTAGACGACGAAGAAGAGGAAGAGGAAGAGGAAGAGGGAGATGTCCTTGGCACCGAGCCTTCGCCGGAGTCTCGCGGAGGGGAAGCGCTGTCGACACTGGAAGACCGGTTAGGGACCCTCTCCTTGCACGAGCGCAAGGTAGGCGAGCTATCCGGGGAGACCGTCCCGGGCCCCCGGCCTTCCTCGGAAGAAACGGAAGGGATAAATCCTCGCAGGATATGCAAAGGTCTACTGGTGGAGGACCCGGGTAAACTTGGGTTTCGCACGGGACACCGGTTCCTCACGATGGCACCTTCGAACCGCGTGTTAGAGAACAAGCAACGGGTGCCGAGCCCTGTCGTGGGAACTCCTTGCATGGCCGATATCGCATCCACCGTGTACACAAAGATACGGGAGACCGAGTCCTGCGAAACGACACCCTGGCGAGAACCCACAGGCGCTGTGGGTTCTCTTCGCGCACCGGAGGACTAGCCCCGCGGAAGATGCGGCCGAGGCACCGCGAACGCCAGGGGAGCCCTCGACGCCCGAAGCCATGGCCGTGATGGTACACCTGGTTGCCAAGAGCATACAGGGTGAGAGCGGCACAGTGCTCGCGGTCTGCAATAACGTAAAAACGGTGTACGATACGGTGTGCCAGGAAGAATCCGAGTTTTTACCCATCGCAGCAATCGTAGGAGGAATGTTCGGACTCAACGTTGAGCTGAACGCGTCCGGGTGGACATATGAGATTGTCAATCGTCACTACGGCGGTAAATGGGCTCCGGGTTCCGCGCGCTACAGTGGGGGACGCTGGTACGTGATACGCCAAGGTGACTGGGCGACTGTCCGGATACCCCGGGAAACGGGCAACGTGGACTGTTACCACACGGGTACTTTGTCCGCGTACATGAGGTTGAACGATCTCAAGGTGGACACGGTACCCAGTGATAACCACTGCGGATTCCACGCGGTGGCTGCGCTGTTGGGTACGAGGGACCGGGTGGGCCTCGAGTGTCACGAGGGCGTTCGCAGAGAATTGGTCCGTAAAACCGCTACGTATATGATGGATCGCAAGGGGTCCCAGGTTGAGATTCGTGTGTACCTAGAGCTAAACTCGATTGACGGGGTTGGGGCTCTGGAAGATCTTCTCATGGAACACAATAGGTGGTTGAGCACAGAGGAACTCACGTTCATGTTAAGCGCGCACGGGAAGCGCGCAGAGGTGATCGCGGAACACTCGTACCCTATCTATACCTCGGAATGTACGTACGTCCTTCTCAAGGACAATCATTATGAACCCGTATCGCGTGTATGATGTTGTGACCTATTTGATGATTGTCTGTGTATGTGATGTGTATGGGTTTTGAATAAACTTGAGAAATTCAAAGTTGAGAGTCTTTTATTTTTATTTCGTCGATCGACGGAATACACAGGAAACAAACGGGACTGCAGTGGAGTGTACAGTTCGGTCTGGTACCATTATAATACCTATTTCAGTTTATTATTATTATTATTATACCTATACAGCCTTAGTGGACCGGTGACACTTCTGCTATGACCGCAACGAGTCAGGTCTCCAAGCGCAACACCTATGCGAATAAAGACTATGCCTCTCTGAGTGGTGTGCTGTGAGAATAACAAACCACTGAACACTCAGATCCCACTTGTGACGCACGATAACACACAGGCATTAAGATGGTATGGATGTCCACCGTAGCCTCCTCTATTGCTGTGCGTAGACCTGGCTAGAAACGCTATACGTGTTTCATGTATTATTATTATTATTATGATTGTTATGATTATTATTATACCTATATGCTCTCAGTTGACCGGTGTACCTTGTACCACGGCTCGACAGACCCGGGTCTCTGATGACAATGTGAATAAGGTCTACTCGTCTCTGACAGTTTGTAACGTGTGACAATAAAGACTAGGTATCTCTGAAACCGGTTGCGATGTAGTGTTTTTTTATTCACGGAACATGAAAACACATGGATACAGAACAAGAACGGAGCAATGGGTTTACACTTTCTTTAGGACAGGCATTACGGGCATTGACACGGACTCGGTGTCTGCGCTCGCGGCCTCTATTGTTCTTCGTACCGGGTATCCCGTAGAAAGTCTTTGATACGTCGCGGGATGTCCGTATGCTCGACCTCCTTCGCGTCTAAGCTGTCCCTGCACAGCTCTTGCAGCGTAAGAAAGGGTCTATCCGAGAAGGTCACCCCGATAGCCCGGGTCGCGTGGTTCAGCAAATCCACGATGGTGGAGAAGTGTACACCCGGGCCTTTCCCGAGCCTGAACCCGGACCCGTTGAACGTGACCGTGTACTGCTCCCCTTTGCCCGATACAATCTCGAAAAGGTAACCCTGTTCACCCTCGTCCATATCCCACACCCGGGCCGCGGGGTAACCCACGTCCCAGCATTCCATATCCCATACCGCGCCCGCAGGGTTCTCTTCGGGCGCTCCCCTCCTCCTTAGAACGAATAGCTCGTACAGGGTCTTCCGCCTATGGCTGCCGCGGTTGGAAGGTCCCCACCACGCGCCTTGCATGAACTCTATGGTGTGACGCATCTCCTCGACCACGCGTGTGCCAGGACACCCGTGCGGACCCACGCGTATCCATCCCGGTCTAGAAACCAGGTGCCCGCGCTCCACCTTCTCCACTAGTTTTTCTATCGTCCGAACGGGATATACGCTTGGCCATATCATCACTTCGGTGCATCTGTAATAGCCTCGCTGGAGTATCAGAGAACATCTCGAGAGGCCACTGTGATTCTTGACCGTGATCGAACACACTGCTCCGGATCGGGTACCGCGGTACGCCGAGACGACGACCGCTCCGATCTCAACATCGGTTCCCGCGAGGAAACTCTCGATCCGCCTTTTAGACACGTAGTCCCACCACCGGTCGCCCAGCCATTCCAAGAACGGATACCAGGAGCGTTCGAGCGTGATCCAGGTTCCCAGCGCCTGCTCTTCGCTCGCCTCCTCTTCGCTCGCCTCCTCTTCGCTCGTCCCTTCCATCCGAGTGCGCAGAGCCGGATAGCGCGTACAGTTCCTACTCCCTACCCTAGAGGAGAAAGCCGTTCATGTGGCATATCGGAGTTCGGTAGTTGTACATATAGCAAGTGCAAACGTGTGACAATAATGACTAGGTATCTCTGAAACCGGTAGCTATGTACTGTTTTTTTACGTCATGTATTATTACTATTATTGTTACTGTTATTATACCTATATGGCCTTAGCGGACCGGTGTAACTTGTACTGTGGCTGCACTCGCTGAATAGTGAAACCAAAACCACACATTTGCAACGGTGCATAACCGATGTAATAGCGTATCTGTAAAGGTCCACTGTGTCCTTCTCAGAGACATTTCGTTACGATCTGTATTGAGTGTATTATGTTGTGACCTGTTTCGTTGTCTGTGGTCATACTGTGTATGTGATGCATGTTGAATAAACCAGTAACGCTGACACGAGTTCGATTCAAAATCGAGAGTCTTTTATTTTATTCATTTGACATAGGGAATATATATATATATATAACACACACACACACACACACACACACAGGACTAGAGTGGATTGTACAGTTCAGTCCGGTGCCATGCGAGTATAACAAAAAAACAATAATGAAAACAAAACCACATATATGCAACGGTGCAAAAGCCGGTCCAGCTTCACACATCGTGGTCATACTGTGTATGTGATGCATGTTGAATAAACCAGTAACGCTGACATGAGTTCGATTCAAAGTCGAGAGTCTTTTATTTTATTCATTTGACATAGGGAATATATATATATATATATATATAACACACACACACACACACACACACAGGACTAGAGTGGATTGTACAGTTCAGTCCGGTGCCATGCGAGTATAACAAAAAACAATAATGAAAACAAAACCACATATATGCAACGGTGCGTAACCCCATGTGACATCGTGTCTGCAAAAGCGGGTCCAGCTTCACACATCGTGATATTGGGCAGTGTTTCTCGTATCTAGGTCCGCGCGCGTAGGATGTACAACGGGCTCCGCTATTATGGCTTTGTTCCATTTGAAAGGCCGAGTCTGTAGCACAATGCAGAAAGGCCCGTACGGCTCGATGGCCGACACCTTTCGGTCCAGCGTGTCCACCTTGATACCTTCGTAGCCTCCGGGGCCTAGTATAGTATCCGTGGCACTCTCCGTGAACATGCACAGGTTGTACACCCGGGTGAGAAAGTACTCGTCTCCAGGGTCAGCGTTTCGCGGGGCATCGCAAGCGGTTCCTGAATTTGCTAGCACCCCCTCGGGGCTATTCAGAGCTTGTTGCAGTTCACCGGGGTAAACATTTAAACAGGTCCAGCTCTACCAGTGTCGTGCGAACGGTAGCTAAGCCTTCCTCCCCTAGCGATGCGGGATCGGTGCCCGACCACATGTACACAGTGTCGACCAGGCACGCGAGCATGTCCACTCTGAATCCATTGCCCCATCTCCAGATCCTTTCGGGTCGTATACACTTCATAGTGAAACCCAGAACCCTGAGAGATAGAATCTGCACCCGTAGGAGGCATTGCGTGACACGGTAAGCCAGGGTGGCTCTCTCCGTGGCAGACAATGTCATATCTCGGTGCCGCGTGCCTAGGTTCCACTCCCCCACGGCCTCGCCACGAAGAAACCTGGAACCTTTTCACCCGCGAAAGGGACCGTTGCCATCTGCAACGTGAACGTCCTGGATACGAACGGGTGTACTTGAAGGCTAGTGTGCATGTCCATGATTGTTTCCAACACCTCGGAGTCCGCACCGAGCACCCTGTGGATGATGAGTCCGTGCACGTCGACCATTGTGCCGACTGCACCCAGGTCGGCCTGTTTACCGGGTTTCAGTGTCAGGAGAGTACATTTTTGGTCCCTACTCATACAGGGCAAATCCCCGAGTATCAGCCCCACGTGTTGAAATCCGTGACGCTGAGGCCTAGACAGATCTACCTGTGTGTAGGTTTGGGGTTTTATCTTGCAGCTCGCCTCTCTGAAAGGAATCCGTCTCTCGTAGACCATGAGAGCAGGAAGGCACAGTCCGCGTTTCAGCTGCTTGCTAGTTTCATCCCTGGTAAATGGGGAACTCTCCTCTCGGGAAAAATTCGCTCGATGGAAGATGCCACCCTCTCCTATCCCCCAACCGGCGTTCGGTGGTATCGCTGACAAACCCTCACACGGTGCAAGTCCCCGTTCTGTACGCGCGTTTCCAACCATTACGCTCTTCCTCCCTTCGAGCTTTGCAGACGTGACGAGATAGGTCATTCTACAAGGTAACGGAAATCCAAGTTTGTTCACCTGGGTAGAGGTGAAACCATTCAAACCGCCAACGTGGACACGTCTTCAGCAGCTGCAATTGGGTGACCCCCGTCAAATCGGGAGCGGGTTCATCGGCCGAGCTGTTCGCTCCCAGTCTCCGAGCGTAGGGATCGCGATAAGGGGACAGCGACTCGCTCTCTCGATTGATCATTGTCCTGAGTGCGGACGCGTCGGGGTAGCTGCTTTCGAACAGCTGGCACAGCATTTCAGACGCCCGGGCATCCTCCGTGCTAGAGACGAAAACCGCGCTTCCCGGGCCCGTATCACGGGCGTTGGACCGAGTGCCTTTGCTCTGTGCGAGTGACGCGTCTGGGTCGGACGAATCTGGGCACTCGCTTGTCCCAACAGCTTGAACAGAATATCAGAGGCCGGGTCCCAATAGCGGACCTCCTCCGTGCTAGAGATGGAAACGGCACTTTTCGGTGCGAGCGATGTATCTGGGTCATATGGATCCGGGTAGCCGCATCCCATCAGCTCGAAGAGAATGTCATAGGCCGGGTCCCGATAAGCAGACCTCCTCTGTGCTATAGATGGAAACCGCACTTCCCGAGCTCGTATCCCTGGCGTTGGACCCGGGGCGTTCGCTCGGTGAGAGTGATACATCTAGGTCACCCTCGGTTTCCCGTGCCTCAGACGCCGCATGTTGCACCAGGTGTCTCGTTTGAATATACGAGTCACCCGGGGCCCGTATTACCAGGCGCCTCGCCGGGATCGCGGTCAGGACTTTGGTTATCCGGGTACACCTCTGACGCGGCCCCGGTTGAAGAAGAGAAGAAGAAGAAGAGAGAAGAAGAGAAGAAGAAAGAAGAAGAAGAAGAAGAAGAAGAAGAAGAAGAAGAAGAAGAAGAAGAAGAGAAGAAGAAGAAGAAAGAAGAAGAAGAAGAGAAGAGACGTAGCTTTTCCGGGAGCTCCCCCGTCTCCCGGTTGGTCCTTGGGCAATTACCGCCACGTCTCTTACGCCGACCCCTGTGTCATTGTGGGTGCGGTACACCCTCTTATGTTCCGCCGCAGGTATGTCCTCGGTGTTGGAGCGCTTGCTGGTCTGACCGCATCCCGTGGCGCTGTCACCTGAGGCGTCGCACAAACCACTCGGGTTCAAACTGGGTTTGTGAACCGTCAACGCCCTGAGCAAGGCCCGGGTGCTCTCTGGTTTGCACGTGGTGAATCCGCTCCGTCCGTCCCTGATATCCGAGGCTTCCCGGTCCGAGAGCGACTCTATAACGCTGACACGCATTGGGTGCGGCACGCCCAGAGCTAGCAGTCTGGCGCTTATAGCGTCGTGCGTTCTAGCGTGCTCACCTAGCCACACTTCAGGCACGTCCACGTTGCTCGCGTCCCTAACGCCGGCAGACTTCGGTCTCAACGCGGACCACGCGTTGTCATTCACCAGCCCGGTCCTACAAAAACTCATCCCAGTCTCGTCCCAGCGAGTAGCGTTGCCCGAGCGAGCATCACCGATGTGACGCGTATCGTACGAGCCTTGGGCGTCCCACCAGGCCCTGAACACGCGCAGCTCCTCGAGCGCGACCGTCTCGCCGTCCAGTCGCGCGTTCGAGATACACCAGGCCAGACTAGCGCACGCCGCGTGGAACGCCTTCTCGTCATTCGGCAGGTTCCTAGACCTGTACATCCTAGACAAAGACACGAATGGCAACAAGGACAGCACCTCTCCGGTCTGTCCGTTGACAAAGAAGGCCGTGGTGAGCTTAGGTTCTTTGCGCTCTCCCTCCACGTAGAATCGCCTGGGCGGCCTCATGTCTCGCAGGCACATCTCTCTGAGAGAGCCCATGACACCCAGCAATACCTTTTGGGTGACGAGAGCGAGCCTCCGGTCTGGTCCGCTTCTCATCCAAGAGCTCAAGGTCTGCCACTGGTGACCGAGAGTCGTAACCACGTGCATCACCATCCCATAACGGTGGCCTACTTCCTCCAAGACCACGCAATCGAGCCGGGGTTCCAGCGCGCTGCTGCAGTCCGTGGTCTCCGCGAGCAGCATCTCTCCGACCCGTATTGCAAAGCGCGGCTCTTCTCGCGTTGCACGCGATCGCGATCGACCTTAGGATCTCTTCCACGTGTAGTCTCGGGATCGGAACACTCAACGCGTACGTAGACACCGGTCCTTCGGTCAGCGTGCGTATCCTACACGGCGATCCTATGGCATCGGGACGCGCAGGTGCCCGGGGCGCCCACACCTCGTGACACAGACATCGTTTCGCCAGGAACGTGTAGAGGGGCTCTGGTTTTCTGTTTGCGAACGGTTCGAGCCTGGGGTTCCACGCGTGCCCCTCCGTGTGCAACTCGAGATAGCTCGGTATAGACACCTGCAATTCCCTGCTGCCCCGCCTGTCTTGAAATCTCCACCACGTTTTCAGGAAGGTCAAGGAATCCAACCCTTCTAATGCTCGAGTCGCACTTTGGAGAACTGGGCCTCTGAGCCGCTCAAACACGTGGCCCGCGATACGGTCCCTAGAAGCTTTGCTTCTGTGAAAGCTGTAGCGTTTCACCCGCGCCAGGTCCATGAAGAGCATCACAAAGTAAGGCGTGTGCATAACAGCCAGGTGTTCCAAGCGCCTCAGGTTCAACTCGCTGCCCGGAACGCTCTCCCGGGCTACGTCCTCGGGGTACCAGGTCTCGTATCTGAACTCGTCTGTCACAATTATGTGCTGGCACAGTACGCAGCGATCCGCGACCCCGTTCCCGAAAAACCCGCTGAGTCCAAAGGGACCCGGTATCTCGCCGCGGTGGTAGTAGAAGTCCTTATGGCCCTTGTCAACCGAGTAACCGTCCGGGGCCGGCCCGGGCCACTGGTAGTTGTACAGGTGACGGACCGCATCCTCCAGGGTTTCGAATCCTTCACAGTCATCCAGGGCCCCGGCGTGGAAAGCAGCAGCCACGGTCTTCCACTTGACCACATCGTCTTCGCGGTCCATCGCGGGTACTATACAAAAAGCTAAAGAGATAAAGGGTAATTGTTTACATACACAAACTATAACCAAATAAACAAATAACACGGGAGCCAAAGGCAGCCCCCGTGGCGCTTAGAGATGTGTAAATATCACATCTAACGAAAAGTCCGTGCACGGTGTGACAGCGTCAGTGTCCCGCGTGCCGGGTAACAAATTACTCTACTACAGCACGCACGTTCGAATGTCACAGCTCTCAAAGTCTGAATATGTTCAGGTTCGGGTCGTTGTCCATGACCGTGTGGGATACCATGATCTTGTATTGCCTCCCCGGTGCGTGGTAGTACAAGGTGTGCTGCACGGAAATAGACAGGCAACTGGTCCCGTTCTGAGCGAGGGCCCACTCTACCAGCGACCTCTTAAACTCCTCGGTGATGTTCGACCCGAGCCCGCACCACGCCCCGCAGCTAAAGGGCGTGGGTTGACAGTGGGAGAGGCCAGGTAGCGAGTACCAGGAAGCGAAAGCCGACTCGGCGGAGAAGGGGTCCCCATTCTACTCCTACTGCCCGAGATCCGTCCGATCGCGTGCGTCGCCACGTTAAAGTCCCCGGTGAAGTACGTGTGTAGGAAAAACGATTCGTTCGCGATAGGAGGCTCGGGCATGAGCCCGGGGAACGTATCCGTGTCCATGAGTATGTACCTCACCCCGTGTACTTGGTTCTTGTAGTCTACCATCTGCACCTCCTTGGGCAGATCGTTGGCGAGACCGAAGAGCCACGAGAGGACCTTACATTCGACCTCTTGGAAATTGCAGATGTGGTTGCACCAGACCAGGGCCTGTAGCCCTCGCACTCTCGGGATCGCTTCGAAACAGGCGGTTCTGGTCTCGAACCCCTTCCACCTCAGGTCGATGACACACACCCGCTCTCTCCGCATGGCTACTTCGTGGTGCTTGCACACGACAGGTGCGGGGTAGCGGGGCTCGATGAGACCCAAGGCCGAAGCCTCTCCGAACAGTCTGTTCCCATATTCGTGCGCCGGCACATCCAGCTTGCGGCTGAACACGTACACGGCGCTGAAGTTGTCGCGCCCCGGGAACATATCGATTGTAATTACACGGGGTAGCTTTCCGGGGCCTCCGCGCGTGTCCGATTCATTGACAAAGTTGAACTGCTCTATGACCACAAGGGGTCTCTCGATCGTGCATCCGAAGTGAGAAGGACGAGTCCTGTACACGTAGAGACCAGGCGGGAGAGTTTCGGACTTTGTCAGCTGATAAGCGATTACAGAGTCGCAGCACTTTGGGTACTTGCTACTGCGATTCTGCGCAATCCACGTGTACGCCTTTATCACGTATTCCATTTCGTAGGCCAAAAGGGTCATCTTCTTAGAACAGGCAGCAACAGTCCTCCCGCTCGGCGCTCTGCCCCCTGCCCTCTTGCCATCACGGGGCGTCTCGGTGTCACCGTGTACAAGAGGAGACGGGCTCGCCTCCACCGAGGCCCGCGCGTTCTCCCGTTCCGCGGGAAAGCGATTGGACGAAGGGCGAGATTTGCAAGGACACGGCTTATCGGTCGATGCGTTTCGGAGCAGCAGACCCGCCGTGTGTCTAAAGTTGAATCTGTGAGAGGGACACGGCTTCACGATCTCTTCCCTCAGATCGCCCAAATCGAAACCCTCTGCTCCCGGTATATATATCAGCTCGCCTATCACCGGGACGGGGTCCAGACTCAGCGACCTGAACAGCGAGCAGCACAGAACCGAGGGCTCCATGGATCGCAACCCCTATTTCACCGGGCGGGTCCCCGATGGTCTGTTGAGAGACTGTGACAGAAAGCGTGACGACACACTGGTGAGCACGGTCAGAAAGTCAACAACCTTGTTCAGGAGAGTAGCAACGGTGAACTACAGGAACGTTGGAAAAGTCACCAAGAAGCAAGTCAAATCCTCCAGGGCCAAGTGCTTAGTGTGCCTGGTCACCTTGGTTAAAAGCAGCAAGGATAGACAACGTTCCGGCGTCAAACTACGCTGTCGGTGCGACGTTAGGGTGTGCGTGACTTGTTTAAAAAACAACCCGACGTGGCACCTGTCCGAGCCGCACTTCACCGACTGTCTAACGGTACAGGGGTTCGTGTGCGCAGTGTGCGCCTGCTTCGAAGGCTCCAAGGAGAAAGTGTGCTGCGTGTGGATGTGCTCCCGGTGCTCATCCGAATGCCAGAAGCAAGGCGCCCCGTGTTCCAAGTGCTCAGGGGGGTTGGATCGCTGCTCCCGCAGAGAGGTCTGTGTCCTGTGGGGCGAGCCCGGGGGTCCGTGCGTGGGGACGGAGCGCGCGTGCGACGAGGAAAAGCTAGCGGACTACAAGGACGCGATCAGAGCGCGGGTCTTTGACAGGGTTTCGCAGAGCAGACACCTCTCGGCCTCGGCTCTGAGAACCCTTTTCCACGAATGCTTCGCACCTCAGGTGTGCACGTGTAACCCCGAGAGCGAGCCAAACCCCATGTGCGCCAGCTGTACCCCGGTGCTCACAGTCATGCAACTACTGGCCAAACACCCGGCGCCCCTGGTCTCCTCCGTGTCCGAGCGTGCTATACCAGGAAGGTATCTGGCTCGCAACGTGTACGACAGAGCCCTGCTCACGAAGATGCTCAACGATGCCCCTGTGTGCCAACGGACGATTGTGTAAGGGTATGCTGGTGCGCGCCGAGAACGATCCCGGCCCGCTGCCCTCGCTGATATCCCCCGAGTCGTACAAGGGGTTCGTCTCCAGCCGAGCCAGAGAGACAGGAGAGGTCGAGCACATTCACCGGTCTTGTTGTATCCTCTGTCTCCTGTTCAACCAGTCCGCTGCGGTCGCGCAGATGCTCAGCCCGGACGCACTACGTCACGAACCGCATCCGAGTGAGCCCGTGTATTACTTCAACGTGAAACTGTCCCCTGACCTCGGGGTCCCAGAGGCGTCCATGGACGAGTATCAAGGTTACCTAGTCAACTTTCAAGGCTCGGTGGGTAGCTATAAGCCGACTTACTACTACAATTGGAGAGACATGCTTAGGTCCCTAGGCAGGGATGAGGTTGGGAGAATAACTTTCTCACCTTTACACGGATGATGTGCAGCGCTGCGTGTTCCCTTAGGGGCACGTGTTACCGGACTATGATACGAGCAAAGTAATCCGAACACTCTGATCCTCTGGCCGAGACTGTATAGCTACAGAGTATATAGTCGTCGGTGCATCGATCGACCTGATGACATTAACACGGGCATCGGATACGGGACACCCTCAACCTGAACATATCCAGTATCTGCAGCCTGCAACGAACTTACCTAGATGCTACCAGGGTGGCTATGGGGAGTGTGTGTGTGTGTGTGTGTGTGTGTGTGTGTGTGTGTGTGTGTGTTAGTTGTGTACAGGTGTTTCAACTGTACAGGTGTTTCAACTGTACAGACATTTATCAATACTGTATGTACAACTGAATAAAAATGAAATACCTACTTCTGTATCCACGATTGATTTCTATCCTTTTCTATGAAACACGTGCCTTGATCCGTGAGAGAGGTCTTCCCCTAGATTCATCGGAGACAAGATGACCGTAGTTTAGGGTTTTGGCTCTTATCGCGTGGGCGTAGCTACATGATATGGCAGAGCACTGTATAAAGTGAGACGCGCACTTCTTTGCCCACCGCATTTCACGCTTCCATACTGCACAATGGATACAGCTAAAGATGTGAACTGGTGCCTGGTGCTCAAGGAATACGCTGATGCGAACAAGTGTACCTTACAATACTACGAGATGAGCGAAAGCGGGAAACCTAATATTCCCACGTTCGATGTCAAAGTGAGAATTGCAGGTGACGATAAAAGGGAAGGTGCTGGTAGAGGTACAACTAAGAAGGCTGCAAAGGCCCAGGCCGCGCAAGCGTTGATGGTGCTCGTAGACCGGGACAACGGACACCCTGAGAGCCACATCCCTGTCAACGCGTATAGGATCAGAGCGGAGATGACAATGATCTCGAGAATGATGTTGAGAATATCGTTGGAGAACTACAGGTGGGCCGTTGTTGGCTATCCTATCCTATGCTATCCTATCCTATCCATAACGTATAACAGGGTCACTGTACGCTTTGCTCTGTTTCCCCTATTAGGAACTTTGTCAAAAGAACAAATGGCCACTACCGTCATACACTCAGAGGACCGTGGGTCATTCGTACACATGCTCTTGTAATGTCACAGCGCCCGGGGATGAGTACGAGGTAGTGTACGTATACGCGAAAGGTAGGTGTCTTTGCACGTTATAACTGTGGCACGTGTCTAGCGCGGTAGACCGAGACTTGACATAACTTGTACGGTTTTACGCTTCAGGTTCCGGACCCTCGAAGAGAATCGCAAGACGTGAAGCTGCGAAAAGAGCACTGCGTTTCGCAGAACTCCTAAGCGAGTTTGAGGAGAAACAACGAGGACCCCGCCACGGGAGATGTCTGGGTTCGCACCCGTGCTCACCGCAACCTCTGTAACCGCGGACCCCGCGGAAAGAGAGTTGGTGCGTGTGGTACATGGTATACCTCCTACAATTCCTTGTGATATCATTTACGTGTGGCTTGTATTACACATGGGTGCTATGTGCAAAACGCGGAAGAGACCGCCGGATGAGAGAACGTTATGCCACAACAGTGTGAATCTTGTTTTATCACGCATGTTCCATGTTAGTCCACAAATAAACTGCCAATAAACACTGGAAACGCTTCATGTGAATCAGACTTATTTTATTTCATCACACACACACACACACAAAACACACATTGTGGATACATTACATACAAATCGGGTGTTTTGTACAGGCTATTGTATATAAAGCAAAAGGTCACGTTCGGGTCAGTTGAAGAAGCTTCTCAGGTTCCAGAAGGGCTACCGTTTGTATCGAACACATACCCGGGTGATGATATTAGGTACGGGGAGTGGTACACAAAGACACCACTAGACCACGGATGCTACCTTTGCGTGTTACACCACGCGGGCTACAATCGCCCATTGCCGCAACTCAGATCACCGAACAGCGGTTGGCCCTGAGGTCTTGTTTGGCGTGCTCCTGGTTCACACCGACCCCCGGGCTCTTCTAGGGCGCACGTTGCGGGCAGGCACACGGGTCCGTACGCGATCGCGTGGAAACGAGAACACGAGTGTAGATGTGAGAAGAGGCGCGTGTCGTCCAGAGCCTGTGAGCGATCCCGAACACGATCATCAACGGAGTCGCTAGCAATGCGATCACGAGCCAATCGTCCTTCTCGGTAACCCACCGGTAATTGCTGTAATAGTCATTGTGGTCAACCATGGTCCAAGTGTTTTGCGTTTCGAGTCCACGCCGTCTACCACCGGGTACCGGATTGAACAGCTCGCGCAGCGCTATATGGATGGTTCCTTTTCCAAGCAATCCGGATTGCTCTAACGCTTATCTCGTAAGTATCACCCGTGCGGAGCGAGTACTGGGAGTGCACTGTACCACTGACCACCTGCCCTGGTGTTTGTATACGGGCTAAGACATTCAGATATCCAAACGGGGAAGGACACGAGCTTATGTTATACGCGCGTGAATGCTTTTGTCATGTGTGGAACGAAATAAAAGGATGCGTACAACCATATGTGGATTCAAAGTTTTATTTGCCAACACCTTTGATAATACAATACATTGTGTAAACAACAGACAACAAGAACAAAAACTACCTCTGCTGTCACCGAGATAACAGAGGGCCTGTAACTCGGGTTGTAGGTTTCACGGAGCATGACCGTAGCGCCCTCCTTATATTTTATCAATCACCCTTGAGTAAGCCGCTCAGCATCTTGCACAGCTCCGGACACACGTCCTGCTCTGTAACCAACGGTACCGCGGAACCACTCAAGGGGCGCGTACTCTGGGACTGGATACCCTGGGACCGGACACTCTGGGACCAGATACTCTGAGCGCGTACGCTCCTAGGCCTCGTTGTCCCGCGCCTCGTCCTCGGGATCCGCATACGCAGGGGCCGGTTACTCTTGGGCTGGGTCGGCTGGGACCTTAAACTACTGGGCAGGAACCCCTAGGGCTGAGTATCCTTTTTGAGGAACACTCCGGGGCTGCGTACCCGGAGGTTGGGACGCGGTGAACATACCAGGGCTGTACACGCAGGGGCTGGATAGTAAGGCCTAGGGTAAAACAGTGGTGAACATACAACGTGTGCATGTACCAGACGTGCATACACCAGGCGTGCACACACCAGGGATGCATACACCCGGGGCGCATACACCACACGTGCATACGCCAGGGATGCATATACACGGCATGTATACACCAGTCGTGCATACACCAGGGGTGCATACACCAGGGGTGCATACACCAGGGGTGCCTATTCGAGGGGTGCATATTTGAGTGCTGATTACCCCCGGGTTGCATATTCTAGGATACACCGGATACAGGAGCAGTGGTTTCACGCACGGTGCCTTCTTTGCTAGCGTGGCAGCTGGTTCGACCACCTTCTTCACAGCTCTATTGGGTATCGCTGTTTTATTTGGGTTCGATGCTTTCTTCTTGGACGTAGCTTTCTCGGATGTTGCCTTCTCGGCCACCTTTTTCTTCGGGCTCTTTGTGATCTTCTTCACGGGGGTTTTCTTGGCAGCGGTAGAGGAATGCTTTGCTTCTTTTGGGTTGTTTGCCTTCTTGGCTGCGGGTTTCTTGGCTGCCGTCTGCTGGTCTCTTGGATGCTGCTGCTGGCCTCTTGGCTGCTGGCCTCTTTGAATGCCGCTGGCCTCCTGCTGCTGCCGGCTTCTGTGTTGCTACTGGCTTCTTGGTTGCCTACTGGCTTCTTGGTTGCTACCGGCATACTGGCCCGGGTTGCTCCGACCGACCTTTTTTATATACACAGATATCCACGGTGCATGAGTATCTGTAATGGAATAAAACCAGTTTCTTTACATTGGTAATCGGTCCCTACGCGCGCCTCGGTGAATTAACCTACCGGCGTTTCAACACCCGTACTCGCTCCCGAGATTGGTCCCGTGACAATCCCTTGCTAACACGAGCTTTGGTACGGTGTCAGGTCCTTTGAGAGTGGCACTTATTGGCAGCGGGAGCAGGCCTCTTCGCCTTCTTTGGTGTGTTGCCTTCTTGGCTGCTGGCTTTTGGCTACTTGCTGGCTTCTTGGCTACATACTTGCCCGGGTTGCTCTGACTGACTTTTATATATACGCAGCAACCGGGTGTCCTTTTGAAAGTGGCAACTACTTGGCAGCAGTAGCGGGCTTCTTCTCCTTCTTTGGTCTCGTCGCCTTCTCGGCTGCGGGTTTCCTCTCGGCTGCGGGTTGCTTGGCTGCTGCTGGCTTCTTTGGCTGCCGATGATTTCTTGGTGCTGCTGGCTTCTTGGTAGCACGTGGTCCCTCTAATGGTATAGATCGGTCTACGCGTGCCTCCTTTAATTAACCCTGCGTGCAATACCCGTCCTCGCTCCCGAGCTCGGTCCCGTGACATCCCTTGCCAAACGCGAGCTTTGGTCTAGCATCGGGTCCTTGGAAAGTGGCACCACCGTGTCCAGCGAGGCTCGGGTACAACTGTTTCTCGTCACTGTGCAACGGGAACCGCCTATCTCGCTGCTGGGTGTAGTCGATCTCTTCGCGGTACGCTCGGACCTGCTGCTCGCCTCGTGATTGCGGATAATGCTGCTTCTGCAGTCGTGGGTATCGGTGTTGCTCGCACTGCTCGTGGTCCGGATTCCTAGGTAGCTGCTGGACTAGCGGACTTGGAGGATAAGCGTGCGGTGCGCTCGCCAAGTGACCATCCGGAATAGGAGGCGCCGAGGGGTAGCTGGTACCCGGTGTATTCCCGAGCCAGAGCCAGTTCTCCGGCACGTCCACCAAGGGAGCAGAGTGTTTCCTGGGCTCCCATCGGAACATGTGGAACGACCGGTTAACCAAGCGGGCCCGCTGGCTGTACTTGGTAGCACCCGCGTAGGTAACACAGTAACGAAACAACAGATATATGTAGTATCTGGAGAGGTTGCCAGCCACCGTGGATATCCGTTCCGGGATAGGCGTTTCGCTAGTCCCACTGCTGTTACACTCCATGCGGTGGAGAGACTCTAGATCCTCCCTCTGCACGTGTAAGACATCGGCTCTCTGCCACATCCCGCAAGACCCGCACCGCGGTCTGGAGCCCGCTTCTCCCTTTGACCGGGACAATCTTGCAGCAACCCAGTAGCGGGAGCACCTGCCACAACCAGGCACTCGAAGAGCACTACGGAAGCGTGTTCAGAGAACACGAGTTCTCTACGAACGGAACTGCTCATCTCTCTATTTTTTACCGCCCGAGGACGTGTTACAGAGTACAAGGGTATCCGGTGTACGCAGCCGTGCGGTCTGAACGGACATGGAGCGAACAAGGGCTGAAACGAGAAGCGTGGCCGAACGGCTAATTACAACATGGTCCGAGCTTCACACAGTCTGTATCACGTTAAGACCCTGTGTTACGAGGACGCTCAGGGCGCGCTACCATTGCTAGGGTGGACGGGCTTTGGATTTGACTTTGGGGAAGACGAGGACACCGTCACGGTACTCAAAATGTTTGTGGAACTGAAGAAGCTCTCCGGCGTGGGTGTGGTCGGGGTGTTCGACGAACCGCAGATCCGGGGAAAGGATCGCCTGGTGGTACACGTAAAACGGAATGCGCACGCGGAGGGCGCGATCTGCAAGTACGACAGCATAGTACTGTTCCTGGTGACCCCGGGCCACGCGAAAGCTCCCTCTCCCCGGAGCAATGTGAGGTGATACGTGACGCGCGTGCCATGCTATCGGATTCCCGGGCTCCTCTGTTTCCCGGGTTAGCAGCGTGTCCCTGGGAGCCAGTGGAACCCAATCCCTCAGCAGCAGAGGCCCGTGATAGACGGTGTCCCTGCCCTCGAGCTACGACACCACCAAGCCCCGGAACAGCGTCGTGACCACAGACAATTTCGGGAGGACGTACGTGCCTCTAAAGCGTACCAATCGGGGGAGCCCGTGGAGCGTGTACACTGACATAACGGCAAACCGGGGGGGAATCCGAGTGCGGAGGAGTGATGTGAACAAACTGATATGCACTCGGAACAAGGGTGTTGGGAAGAGGAGGCTTTCGGGATCACGGTTCTGATCAACGTCGCATGGTCGCAAAGACAAACCTGTTCCCGGAAATGGCGAACTGGAGCATTCCTTTCATAGAGCACGAGTTCAATCGCTATGCGCATATCGCATCTCAGGTGGAAGAGGCCATGATAGGCGTATCGATAAAACACCCCAATATCCTGCGCACGTTCGGAGGCTTCTGGTGCGAGAACCCGGGCTACCAGGGGAGGTAGAGCGGTGCTGGTCATGGAGCGAGCCCTGATGTCACTGCAGGAGTTCATTTCGCAAGTACAGGGCACCTCGGTGTTTCCCCTGGTCGAACTAGACACCCTGCAAGGGCTGGATTACCTGAGATCGAGAACCATCCAACACAAAGACTTTACGTACAGGAACGTTCTGGTCTGTCACCAACCGGGTAGAACGCCCGTACCCTTTGCGTTCAAGATTAGCGACTTTGGCACCTCGTGTAACTTCTCCACCCCGGATCAACCTCGGGGCAACCGCACTAACATGGCCCCGGAGGTACTGTGGTGTTTGAACGCGGCCACCGGTAGCGACGTGTTCAGCTGGTACTGCGTGATGTGGGAGTTGCACAGCCGCTCGCCCTTGATACGATACAAGGCCTCCCCCGGGCAAGGGTATTGTAGAACGACGTACGCCGAGGATCTGTGCGAGTTGCTCGGGGTGTACGACCCGGAGAACGAAGACACGTTCGAGCTCGGCTCCATGAAAGCATTACACGCTCGCGCTCTTCACGCGAAACACAAAGACACTAGGCCTACCGTGCAGATGATACTGAACAGCCTAGGCGACAGGGGCCGCTGCATAACGGACAAGTACTTTGTGTCCATGGGACTACTGTGCATCACGCTGTTTCCCCAGGGAGAGGCGGTCCCCCCTCCGAACTGCTTGAACCTCGCTCGATACCAGCGTTTGAGTAGGGATATCTCGTACTCACATTTTGCCTTCCGAACGGCTGCCCTTTCCATAGACGGGTTGGGGAGCACGTGTCGTACCGACATCATATTCAACGACGACTGCGTTTCTGAGGGACTCGCCTAGATACTGAGAGGACAGATCCGCGCGGATCGCCCGTCACAGAGTACAAGTCACGTACAAAGAGTACTACGGGATAGACGTCCTGAGGTTGGCACCTGTGTCATCCAGCCTTACCCCTGGTACAGGAACAAGGTGGCCCGGCTCGAGCAGGTGTAGAACAGGAGCCAAGTAGAGGGAAAGCGCAAGCGCTCGTGAGACCGAACAACCTATCCACGGGTCGCTGAGCTCCAAGAGGGCTCTCCGGGTCCACGTAGATGATCGCGTTGTAGGAAACCAGGTCCAACCTCACCCTTCCCCGATCCGTGTCACACACGCGCACGATTCCGATAGCCTGGCATGGAGCGAAACCTCACGCGAAATATTGAGCAGTAGCTCTGTGGGTAACGGAATATCTGTTAGGAGAGATTCCAATATGTCCTGGGTGGCCGACAACCCCAACGGTTCTATAGACACGAACACAGCTCAACCCGTGCCCAGCGAGGACACCCAGGTACACGTGGAATCCCAGGGTAGCAGTATTACCACGATTAGCCTCGGAGACACACCACCTACACCACTGACACCACAGACACCACCATCAACACGGGCGCAGCCTCTACCGAGCACAGTACACGTGTGGTCCCAGGGTAGCGGAATTACCACGAGTAGCATCGGAGACACACCACCCGCAACACCAAGACCACCACCACCGCCGCCGCCGCTGCTACCGAGCACGGTTCACGCGGGGTCCAGGGTTAGCGGTATTACCCACGATTAGCATCGGAGGGACACACCCCACCAGCCCCACCCCACCCCCGCAGCCATCGTCCACAAGCCAAACCGAGCACGGTCTCCGTGGGATCATTTGACGAGGCCACGGGGTACCTGGTCGAACCCAGCTCCGCACTATCGCTGCGAGCGTAGAAGATGAACCACGAGAGCAGGACCGGACCGATCGCCCGAGCCGTACAGGGACGGCGAGCAGGAAACCCGGGCAAGGTGGTTCTTCTCTGCTGTGCAAGAGGATAGGAAGGAAGATAGGGACGAGCTTGGCCATTTCTCAAGAGCCACAACGGAGGAGATAGGCTTTCAAAGATATACGTAATCCTACTCTCTCAGAGCAATGACCCAATGCACCCTAGCGTATTCGCGGGGCCCCGAGACGAATTATGCAAGTGCTCCGGCAGGAACGGTATGAGATGATCTCCAGTACGCGCAGATGTTAAAAGGGTCCAGTCCCGTGTCGGATTGGAACGCCTCTGACCCGCCTCACTCCGTAGAAGCGTTTCTCATGCAAGTCTTTCTCACGCTGAAGCTGGCGTTGGACGCAAAGGTCTTACCCGCGTACATTACGAAATGGAAGGATGTACTGATCGGTAACGGAGCGGTGATGATAGACATTGTCCCTTATCTCAGCAGGCATTTATACGAGCCGCAATGCTCGTTGTTCGGTGAACGGTTGCGAGAGCTTGTTCGGGTCTCTGCGCTGGACTCGTGCAAAGCACGCACGCGGCTCCATTCTGCACAGACGGATTCTCTCGCGCTGGAACCCGGGGCGCGCGCCGCGCATGTGCTGTGCACGGCGATCGAGTGCTTGAGAGACGCTGTGCCCAGCGAAAGGACCACCCCGCTCCTGTTGACCCTACACGGTAACTTTGTTACGTTCAAGGATTACGCCTCCGACGTACCAGCTGGCTCACGCACTTGGGCGAGGAGGAGGACGCTTGCGAGAGAAGCCTCGGGAGGCTGCTCTTGGTACGAGAACCCAAGCCCTTCAGAGGCGACCAGACGGCAGAATGCACGCGTGGCACCAAGCTGCACGAAACTGGTTAGGAACATAGTGCTTCGGATAAGAGGTCAGGCTATTGGGATTCCCCAGGGTGGATGTCACGGCGTTGGATTGCACTCGGGGTTTGATCAGGGTGGTGCTCAACAAGGCAGCGCTCTCCAGTGTGCCCAGCTTAGATGAACTGGACAGGTCTACGTTGGTCAATGTCAGCGGGTAAAACGCTTCACACACGATTGCGCTTTCACAAAAGGAGTCGGCGTGGGCCCCCGTGGTAATGATCGCCAGGATCAAGACACCGGGACCTACGCCGGCGCTCGCAGTGGACTATTTTCAGGGGGTGACGGTACTGATGGTTCTTACTTTGGCTCAGAGGGAACGGTTGGATCTCTCACGGAGCTGTTCCAGCACACGGCCATGTTCAGCGCTGCGGACTAGTAAACGCGAGACCCGAGGCTCCCTCTCCCCACTTGCCCTTTATTTATCTTTACACGTTTTTAACCCAGTTTAAGAAACACAAAGGTCTTTAACACCACACGTCCTCACGTGGTCAATCATCGTACCAAGCCAGATCGGTGCGCTGCCCGGATCTAGCTGTTCATCCTACAAAAGATGCGCGGCCTGGTCAACCGCGGGACCAATTGCAGCCTGAACAGTGTCGTGCAGTGCCTGTACGGGACACGCGAGCTACGGGGTCTGATTCGGGAGGTGCGCGAGGCGGGACTACGGTCCCCGCTACAACGCCCGCTGTAGCTCCTACGCTCAAGCGCCTCGTCTACGAGCTGGCCGATGCGAAAGAGGGACCGTGCGACCCTGGCTTCCTCCTAGGCTTCCATGGGCCGCTACGATCTGTTCCACGTGCAGCGGGACGCGGAGTCCGTGTTCGGCGCGATAACTGGTCGCTCTGACCGATGGCGTTGGGCCCCGCTAAACAGATAAGCGGATTGTGGGATATCACTACGGAGAGAAACGCGTACGCTTGCATCCGTTGCAAACGCGTTCCAGTCTACGCTCGAGACATCGAACACGATCCCTGTGTTCGTGGGAGGCAATCACCCCGAGGAACTGCAGGAGTACATGAAATGCTACTCTGACAACATGCTCGCGATTTGCGACTATCGATGTGGACACTGTCACGAGAGAGCTCAGTGCGAAATCACAAGCGGGGTTTATATCACTGCCCCCGGTTGTGTGTATAAAGATCGCACGGGTTCAACGTGTTTGCGGTGACACAGTGAAGACGGGGAAGCGCTTAGCTTTCCCGGAGACCCTGGATCTCAAATGCATCACGAAAGGCCCCGGGGTCAACGCAGAGGACCCGTACGAGCTGTACGCTGTTGTAGCCCATCGCGGTACACACCGCAGTGGACATTACAAACCGCTTATGTGAGGGGATGTGACAGGTTGGTACCTGGCAGACGATACTCGAGTAACATTGTGCTCCTGGAGGGATGTGAAGAGAACCTACGAGGCCGGATCTATCATGTGCGACGGAGTAGCGTACATGCTCATGTACCAGAGGAAACACTCCCGTTGAACCCATTGTGACAATGAAGCCCTGTGTGCATATCATACCTCCTGTGTGTGTGTGTGTGTGTGTGTGTGTGTGTGTGTGTGTTTCATGTATTCCTTGTATGAATAACCCAATAAAGACTTGCTTGAAACAACATGTGCCAGAGCCAGAGTCTAACCTTATTCACATCTCATATAACGTTGATGCCCAGATAGATGCAGGTATATGATTCAGAAGTCTAGAGTGACAGGTACGTTTATTAATCCCGAGTGGGGACAGTTAAAAACGTAACTCGAGATCAGTGAGTTGGTGAGCGGGGGAAAGCTTTATTATTACATGCAATACATGAACGCGGTCAACTGCGTTACACAGTTTCAAATTAGCTCACAGTGGTAGCTATCAAACCCGAGTAGCGTATGGCTTTGTAAGTGACAGGTACATTTATGAATCCCGAGTGGGACAGTTAACGCAACGCGATCAGTGAGTTTGTGAACAGGGGATAACTTTATTATCACATACAATACATGCAATACATGAATGCGGTCAACTTCGTTTACACGGTTGCAAATGAGCTCACAGCGGTACATATCAAACTTGACAGCGTATCACTTTCTAATGAAATACTTATCGAGGGTATTGAGAACAACATTGGTTTCCACCGGGTTATTACCCGGACTCGAATACGTGGATGCTAGTACCGTGGACGAGCTAGGTTCTTCTAGCTGAGACACACGTACCCTGTTAGCCAAGCCCTCTAGGTATCGTATCATACAAGCACTTGTGGGTCCACGTGTCCCATCTCTCTTGTTCTCCGCTGCGGGGGAAGACATGATAACAACTCTCAGAAATGACAGTCGTAGTCGTGGGAGTCGCTTTCCTGCTCGCCTCCACCCAGGCGTTACAGGCCTCTGGGTCACGGGATTGGACTCTAAGTCTTCGATATCAGAGTCGTCCCGGGCACGAAACGTCACGTTAGATTCCCACGGATCACGGCACTCGTCGATCGACTCGTCTAACGTGGCCCCGATGGCTATCCCGCTCTCCCTTGTGACCAGATGACTCTCGTTGAGTGACCGCAATAGGGAAAGTAGCTTGATATGTCTCAGCGGCCGCATCTACACCCTCTCCGCGTACCTTTGGCACCTGGGGCCGTGACACACCGGGACTCTCGTGGGAAGGCGAGCCTGGGCGGCTGCTCACGCGTTGTGCGTCGAGAGCCTCTCTTGGCTCCTCGGACCTCTCGGAATCTGCCCCTTCGGATCCCCTCTCGCGACCGTATTCTCGCGGGTGTCCTTTCGAGTGTTCTCACCGGGGCTTCTCTCCTCCCGCTCGACGGGGGAACGATCTCGGTGCACCCGGGACCTCTCGCGTCCTCTTAATACGTCTCTGTTGTCGCGGGCGCCCCTTCGAGTGTTCTCGTGGGGTCTTCTATCCTTGCTGCGGGCGCCCCTTTGACTGTTCTTCGCGATGTCCTATCTTCCCACGATGTCTTCTCTCCTCACGATGGTCTTCTCTCTCCTCGCTCTGTACCGCCAACGGGGGAAACGAGCTCGCGGGTCAGCTTCTCCCGGCGTGTCCTTTCGGCGGGGGACTTGTCTTCTACAACCGGGGCGCTGAGCATCGGTTCTTCGGATCCCTCGGCGCTCGCGCTGGACCCGTCCTCGCTGGTGCGAGAAGAGAAACTTAGCCTTTGTGCGTTTCACGCGTTTTACAACGGGAATTCACCAAATCGTCATCCGATCCAGAGGAGACAGAGTTCGATTGCGCTACCCAGAAACAACGCCCTCCGCCCTATATCGCCCCGGGTATCCCCGGGTGACTCGCTGCCTTCTCCCGATTCCGAAAAACCGTGCTCTTGACATTGCGTTCGGGCGAGGCTTCGTCGGAGCCAGAGTTGTTCTCAGAGTCGGGTACGCGCTGTACCTGCGCGATGCGCTTGTACTTGGGCTTGTCCGTTATGTTCCTTGAACCCATTTGCCAGCCTCGCACGTTTAGCTTGTTGACAGAACGCAGCTTCGCCCACTTTTTCCCGCTCTTCTTCACTGCTGTATTCCTCCGATGTATTGTCATTGATGAAGCTACCCGTCTCAGAGTATTGACCCACGGACTGTTCCTCGTCGTAGTCCTGGGTGTCGGCCAGGTCTTGTCCGCGTTCCTCGATATCGTCGTCATTCCCAGCGTACTCTTCGTCCTCCTCACACCACCTATCGTCAGCAACGGTCAGCAAATCACTCCACCGACTGCGGCACGGACTGCGGACCCGCGAAGAGCGGGCCCCGTTGTAGCTGTTTGGGATACGCGATCCGGCTTCGCCGAGCTTATCCGATCTGCCCTTCTTTAGAGTACACGGGTTCTTCGCCTTTGAGTGATCACCGGGAGCCTGGAGAGATGTCAAACACCTTGCGTTTCAAGTTATCTATGGACATAGAGTCCAAGCTATCCACCAGAGCTCGGCTGAGTCTATCCCTCAATCCGTACTTTCCGAGAGTATCAGGACAACGGACTTGTTGCGAATGACCCAATCGCTAAGCATGTCACCTTGCTTTTTGCCAAGCAGAGTTTTATCCAATCCCAGGAGAATACAAACGGCTTCTCGTCTGACATCGTCTTCGTTCAACCAGGGTTCGCTCAGCAGGAGAATCGGGAGGTTCTTGATCCAAGTGTAAAATCGGAACGGATTCGGGATGTGACGATATAGTTCAGGCCGTGTTCCTTCTCGCCGAACCCGGCGCAGGACTCGTCTTTGCTCTCATCGGGGGAGCTCGTCTTTATGCTCGGTAAGAGGAGACTTTTTCTCGGACTCGGGCAGGGTGGTTGCGGGCTGACCCGCGGGCTGACCTGCGGGCTGACCTGCGGTGTGACCTCAGGGTGGGCGCATTTGCTTTCTTCAGCATGTTGGTGTAGGTGCGGAGTTTGAAAAAAGGCGACTTTGACATTGGAGGAAATGTCTTTAACTCCTTTGGCCGTGGTGTCACCGCTGATCCTCTTTGAACAGAGCTTGCCATACCTTCTGAGCTCTAACTGCGTTGCGCGGGCTTTGAGGTCTGAACACCTCGTTGCACTTCTTGACCATGTCCGTCTCGCGGTCGCCCGTATTTCTCACGCACGTACCCGGAGATAGTCTCCGCCACGTTGGCCCACTCGGTCTTAATCTGGCTCCTCCACCCATACCGTTGCGCCTCTCTGCTTACGGATCTGCAGACCGAGGTGTCTGAGGTGTACGCGTTCATACGGTTCAGGTATTCTTGTACTTTCTCAATCGGGCAATATAGCAGCTCGGCCCAAGGGAACGCGTTCGGGATCTTGCCGTCCACCAATTTGAGGGCCAGCTCCACAGCGTCCACCATCACGGGGTCCTTGACCAGGTGCTCCAGGTGCTTGGGTATATAATCACACCAGCTGTTAGGATTCACCCGCTTGATGAACGCCGTCAAAGGCGATTTTGGTATATTTCCTGACACATCATGCTCCCGCTGATGAAGGTATCCCTCGTAACCTCATTCAGAGTATCTTCCCAACCGATCACGAGCTCACCGTTCCCGTTCACGCATCGCGTGGTCACTGCCCTACAGAACCTAACCGTGGTAGACACATGCAGCTCCGGCGCCTCAGCCTGACGCGGCCCCCTCAATGCAACGAGCGGAACAAGGTGCATCCGCTGGCCATACAGGAGCTTGCTGGACCTTCTAAAGTACACGGTAGGGGCATCGCCGTTGGTGTAGTGGAACTGCTTGAGGTCGCATATGACTTTGTCTTCGGTGAGACAGTCAACGCTGGATTCGCGCTTTTTCTTCAGACTTTCGGCCGAATCCGCGTCTAACACGCAGCACATCGGGTGTATCTCTTCCGCGTCAGAGAACCCAGTCTCACCGCAGGCCTGGTCGAACGTGTTCTTTTCGTTCACGGTCAGCAACTGTACAGGTTGGATTAGTTGAAAGCAAGGGGTGAGCGCTTCCGGGTGCGTGGGCATCTCAAGGGCCATGTCCCAGAATTCGAACCTGTCACCGGTGACCCGTTTCAACAACTCCAGGCTCTGTGCCCCTGGGACGAACAGTACCTCTTGTAGGAAATACGTTCTTCTCTCAAGGTCCCCGGTTGTAGGAATACGAACCAAGTAAGTTCCGATCATGGACCTGTTTCTGTCACAGTAGACAAAGTGCTTCTTTCCAGAGTACTGCGTGACCACGGGAATGACCCTTTTACCATCGGCGCGTAACAGCGCTTTTTTCGGTATGTACAAGCCTGTGTAGTTACGCTGTGCCAGCAGAGCATGCTTGACCCCGGCCTTGTCTATACCCGCGATGGAATCGAGCTCGTTCCCACCTTGGATGTCCACTAGGTCCATCAGTGCGAGCAGCAGCGACTTGGATGGAGTCTGCGGTATAGCTTCCGAGTCCTCGATCGCCATGCTCCTGATGATCCTGTGCACGGTTGTCGATCTGTACCTTCTCTCTCTGTCGGATAGTTGCCCTTGCTTGTGAATCATGAGCGCGGCCACGCTATCGAACAGCCCATGTGGGTCCGTGCAGCTAAAGACACTTTTGCTATTGGTACTGTAATACCAGGGAGGGTGTTCCGCCACGCTGAATCTCTGTCGAGGGCTCTCCATGTCAACCGCGATGTGCAGACCACTAGGCGTATTGTAGTACGAGACACCCGTCTGCGCTTAGTAGAGTGTAATGTCCTCGCTGTTACCACCGTCTGCGTGTCCAAGAACGTCCGTGCCTTTTATGCCCAGGGTCCCTTTTGTCCTCACGAACGCTGTGGTACCCGCTCGGGCGCAGTTGTAGCTCTCGCAGAGACCCTTACACCCACGAGGACTCGTTCGACTGTTACCACTGGCTGCGTGTCCAGCAGAGTCTGTGCTCTTTATAACCCGGGGCGCTTAAGCCTACCAGTGCTCTTGAAGTCTTACACCCCCACACCCACACACACACATATTCACACACACATTCACACACCGTGTACTCTCTGCTACACTGCACGACCCTCTCTGCTACACTACACGGTCGGAGCAAAACAAATAGGGCGCTCGGAGCACGGTGTACACACTCTCGTCCTGTAGTATGGAGTTGGCCGAGTAGGACGCTCGGAGCACCCGGTGAGTCCTGTACACACCCTTGCGGTGTACACAGTCTTACACGGAGCCTGGAGTTGGCCGAGTTGGCAGAGTAGGACGCTCGGAGCACCTGGCCCGTCCTGTACACACCCTTGCGGTGTACAAACACTTACACAGAGCCTGGAGTTGGCCGCTTAGGACGCTCGGAGCACCTTGCGAGTCCCACCGAATATTTTCCTATGGGAGATATTTTCACCTTTCACATTTCAAGTCGGAGCACGGTGTACACACAGTGTACAGTGTACACGGAACAAGCCTCTCTGCTCCACTACCCTCTCTGCTACACTACACGACCCATGTCCTTTCTGTGCTCTTGGAGTCTTACACACACACGCACTCTCTCCTACTGGACTCTATGATCCTGTGTCCTTGCTGGGCTCCTGGGGTCTTGCACATACACGGTTTGTCTCTGCTACATCGCACGATTAGTTGTCCTTTCTGGGCTCCTGTAGTATTGCACATGCACGTGTTTTATTATTATTATTATTATTATTATGTATACTGTAGTATTCTCTAAGGCATAGCAACACGTGCTAAAGTGTTGTCATCTCTCTTTTCTTATGAGTTTTCACGTTGTGCTTTAGCAAACGCAACTGTGTCACGTGTCCTATTGGAGTTGCCGTATAGCTGACCACCTCGCACATGCGCAGTGCGGATCGGGTAGGGATGCGGCTGTCTTCCCGTGTAAAAGAACGGAGGATTATATCCTCGGTGCTCAGCAACGGGAGTCCTATACATTAAAGACACCACGTGCGAACCCGGGTTACTAACCCGGGCTAACCGGCAGTAATTCCACTAACCTGAATACATGAATATGTTTACGTGATCTGGGTACAGGGCATATATATATATATATATATATATACACACACACACACACACACACACACCATATACACAGTGCTGGAAACTCTGATTTTAAATAAGCATTGTAGCTTAGCGCGAGACTACGCGTTCACATATTAATAATTGTAAACACTTACCTTTAGCTAGTAGCTACGAGTCTTCTGGGGTTAGGTAGTAGGCTGCTGGGCTTCTGGGTTCTGGCTGATAGCTTAGTTTGAAAGGTACCCCAGAGCAGTATTTATGTATGTGGAGTATATTACCCCCGCCCAAAAAAAGGAAAGAAAGAGTACGTTCCCGCAGTTTACCGTGTGATTTATGTTCTTTGTTGGCATTTCCTGGATATCTTATTGATTTACTATGAACATAGGCAACCAGGAATGCACTAACCATGTGTGCTTAACAAATAACTAACCAAATGTATACTCCTGTCCATTAACACGGAGGAGCGGTATGAGAGCATGTCAAAAAATAACAGCTATACATTATGCTTTGTAAATATAACGTGCTAACCTATGATCTCCCAAATGTATACATCCTGTCCATTAACACGGATGAGCGGTATGAGAGCATGTCAAGAAAGAACAGCTATAAGAAAGGCCAGAGTCGCCTGTATTTCCTCAGGAGACTCAGGTCCTTCAACGTCTGCAGCACTATGTTGCAGATGTTTTATGACTCGGTGGTCTCCAGTGTGATCTTCTTTGCTGTAGTGTGTTGGGGCAGCGGGGCGAAGACAGCTGATGCCAACAGACTCAACAAGCTCATCAGGAGAGCAGGCTCTGTCCTGGGAGTGGATCAGGAGTCATTGGTAGTGGTGTCGGAGGGGAGAATGCTGAGGAAACTCCTCGGCATTCTGGACAACGGGTCTCACCCCCTGCATGCCACGCTGGTTTCCTACCGGAGCACTTTCAGCCACAGACTGAGATCACCGATAACCACCACACAGCGCCACAGGAGGTCTTTCCTCCCAGTGGCAATCACACTCTTTAACTCTTCACCCCTAAGTAAAGGGCGCTGAGAACTTCCACACCAACACTATGTGCAATATATCTATATAATTAACATCCTTGCAATTACACTCACAGCTATATATAACTATGTGCAATATTATATTATATTATTATTATTAGTATTAGTATTATTATTAATAATGCTATGATAATGTGCAATTACGTAATTGCCACTACGTTTTAATTTTTGCACTACTAACTACTGAATACTGCTAATAATGATTGCATTGATTGTGTGACCATCTATGTTTCTGTGTTTCATGTTGTCGGTGGATGTTTGATTGCTCTTTTTCTGCTGTGTTTATTGTGTTTGTTGTATTTCGTTACTGTACTGTTACTCTGGCACAACAATTTCCTTCGGGATGAATAAAGTCTTATCTTATCTTATCTTATCTTATCTTATACATTATGCTTTGTAAATATAACGTGTGTCAATTTATCAGGAATTGACCTGTGTATACATAACGTGTGTCAATTTATCAAATAATGTATGGACACAAGCACACCCACATACACACGAGCGCACACCCACCAAGCATAGAGCAAAGAAAACAACTAAAGACTAACCCAAAAACCAAATTACTCAGCATTAAAATAATACCTAGCTATAATAATAATAATAATAATAATAATAATAATAATAATTTCAATTTATATAGCGCCTTTCACGAAACCCAAGGACGCTTTACAATGGGAAGTAACAAAACAAAAGGTAATAATAAACATACAGAGCAATAGCAGGAATAAGTAATTAGTTGAGACCAAAGGCCTGAGTGAACAGATGGTGTTTGAGGTGTTTTTTGAAGGTGTCCAGAGTGTCTGCATTCCTGATTGCAGAGGGCAGAGAATTCCAGAGGGTGGGGGCTGCGACACTGAAGGCTCTGTTGCCAAATGTTTTAGGGCTGAAGGAGGTCAGAGATGTATGGAGGGGCTAGGGAGTGGAGAGATTTGTAGGTTAGCAGGATGAGTTTGTACTGGATGCGTGACTTGACCGGGAGCCAGTGAAGGTGGAGGAGGGTGGGGGTGATGTGTTGCCAGGGCTTAGTGTGGGTGAGGAGCCTGGCTGCAGAGTTCTGGACGTACTGGAGCCTGTCCAGGGCTTTGCTGGTGACCCAGAACAGAACTCCATTGCAGTAGTCCAGACAATAATAATAATCAGCCTCCTCACTTGCTGCTGGGCTTCTGGGTTCTGGCTGATAGCTTAGTTTGAAAGGTATATTACCTATAAGAGTACGTTCCCATAGTTTACCGTGTAATTTATGTTCTTTGTTGGCATGTGCTGGATATCTTATTGATTTATTATGAACATAGGCAACAAGGAATGCACTAACCATGTGTGCTTAACAAATAACTAACCTCCCAAATGTATACATCCTATCCATTAACACGGATGAGCGATATGAGAGCATGTCAAGAAAGAATCACTATACATTATGCTATAATCAGCCTCCTAACTTGCTGTTTCAACAGTAACTCACTTACACTTCCATTCTAATAGTAATACTAGCCAATTGAAAATAGTTAAATGTACATTGGAAACCTATTGTAGATTGCTCTTTTACTGTGTGAGTCTAAATAAGTATGCATCATGTGAGATTGTTGTGTGTTAACAACTGACATAAAATGGTATTACAACAGGATCCAGACTGTTACAGGAGTGCTGATAGAGAAGCGGTGCACTGCTGCATCTGGTAATGTATTGTCACACACGCACACCCAGATACCCACCAAGCATAGAACAAAGAAAACAACTAAAGAACACACTAACTCAAAAACCAAATTACTCAGCATTAAAATAATACCTAGCTATAATCAGCCTCTTCCCTTGCTGTTTAGTGAGTTTAATAACTCACTTACACTTCCATTCTAAGTAATACTAACCAACTGAAAATAGTTAATTGTACATTGGAAACCTATTGCAAGGCAAGGCAAGGCAAGGCAAGTTTATTTATATAGCACTTTTCAACACAAGGCAATTCAAAGTGCTTTACAAAAAACAAAAGACATTAAGAAAATGGCATTTAAAATCAGTCATTAAAAAGAAAAGCTAATAAAATAAACATTAAAAGAAAAAGTACATGGATAAAAGTTACAGTGCAGTGTAAGATGTGAATAGTTCAATTAAAAGCAGCGACAAAAAGAAAAGTCTTCAGCCTGGATTTAAAAGTAGTAAGAGTTGCAGCGGACCTGCAGGTTTCTGGGAGCTTGTTCCAGATGTTTGGAGCCTAATAACTGAACGACGCAGAGGAGTTGTTCTGAATCAGAATTCTGATTCTGAATGTTGCCAATAGGACAGAATCATTCATGTGCAAATGCAGTTTGAGTAATTCACCTGTTGCCGTCAAGTAGACTGCTTATAATGTTCACTTTGGGTCCTTTTACACATGCAATCTGTCAAACGCAGGCCCATGAAAGTCAATGTGAAACGCTGTGCTATTATAACAGAGGAGAGAAAGGGGTTTAGAGGTTTGAGCTAAGGTTTAGCTCTTTGAGTGTGAGGTTAAATAATTATACTTTTTTAAATGATCAGTTTGTGGTGTCTTAGCAACTGACATAAAACAAGTAGTTTTACCACTAGTAATTCCGTTCTGTGTCCCCCCTTTTCTCACTGTCCTAAATGTGCACAATGTAGTGTATTTCTGTTTACTGACTTGCGTTCTCTGTATTTTATATGTCTGTGTTATCTGTAATAATGTGTAATGTAGCTGCCTTCTTCTTCCAGGTCAGCATTGTAAATGAGATTGTATCTCAATGCTTATATCAGGTTGAATACGGGTTAAAATAAAATATATGCGTGTAGCACAGTTTGCCATATTTGTACACCTTTGACCTATGTTATGTAAACGTTGACACATTACTGACAGATACACGAGAGTTGATGTTGATAATTGTACACTGTTTGGGTTCAGAGGTTTTCAAATGTATGTCAACGTATGTCAACGTGGGGTCAACCCATATGTCCCATAGCAGAACCAGGGCTGGGCCTTAGTTCTTGAGTGTATAAATGAGCATTGGATTCAGGGTTATTTGGCGCACCGGCTGCTTCTGACTCCAGGAGGACAAGAGACCACTGCAGCTCATATTAATTAAGGTAAGAGCCATTGTGTACAATGTGTATTATAATAATCTGCTGATATTCTATGTAGGTTGTTATTGTCCTGCTTTGTGAACAGTTTGGGTGAAAGATATTAAGGCTGCGCCAGTGGCGGTTCTAGAACATTTTACATGGGGTGGCAAAGGGGGGCAAGAGGTCATGCCAGGGTGGCATGGGAGGGCGGACAGTACGTGGTATTTTATACTGTAACCTATTTATTGTTAATTCATGCCCTAACACAAGTGTTCTTAATGCACAAGAGAAACAAGGTGTTCAGACAAACAATCGGGTGCCCTTTTAGTCCCCCAACCTTACTTCAACAATTTTAAATGAAAGGAAACTACAAAATGTATTTTAAAGCAATGAATTAATGAAACAGGTTGTTTTGCATTACAATGTAAAACTAAATGTATATATATATTTTGTTTTTAAAAGATTGGTTGTCTTAGTAGTAGACAGACATATTTGCATGTCCTCACTAAGCATTATTACATATTCATTTAATATTAAACAAATCAAAATGGCCAATTATCCCAAAATGTTGCTGCTAATATAATGATTGTCAACTTTAACTGATCAAAAAGAAATTCGGAAAAAATACTTGAATTATCTATGAAATTGCAATATTGACACACGTCCCTCAGTTTGTTTCAACCCCGTCAAACCATACCATTTACCCTCCTATTAAGTTAAAATAATGGATCAGTCCATGTGTCATCTGCATTGAGGGAATTACATCACAAAAGTCTTCTGAAGAAAATATGGCAAAGAAAGGCAAGTGTCAGTTTCTTCTCTTATTTCAGTTTTTGTATTTTCAGATTAAGATTGACATGCTCAACATTTCAACTCTGTTATATGAATTAATAATAGTAAATAATTGTTTATTACAAAATAAACAATAGTTTTGCAAAATATTACAATTTTGTAATGTCCTTGACTTCCATGTGGTGCCATATCTTAGCTAAACAAGGTCTCAGGCCTACTTTTTGTCAAAAACTTCAACCCTGTTACATTTTTTCAAGGAAATTCCTATAATTATTTATATTTGGGCCTGAGGTGGGAACATGCAAGTAGTCCACTACCAGATGTTGACCAAACATTTTGGTTTCATTTTTCAAAGATGTAAAGACCCAAAAGGCACCCGATTCAGAGAATACTCTTTTCTGCTTACTGTAAGTACAGTAAAAGTACTTAGTTATAATTAAGTACACAAATGACATCACCCATCTCGTCAGAGAGCTAAAGGTGACCTGTGCAGCAACACATTTCAATCAATATTTGTCAATACTAAGAGTTGCTAGATTGAGCTGCTGTGATGGAACATGTAAGGAGAATAAGAAAATACCATGTGGTTCAGCTGGAGTCTCATCTGCCTCCTGATCACTGCTTCTGTCCCTCTTTCTGACACTTCATCTTTATTCCAATCCTCACAGCCTACATGTCTTCTTCTTCACTAATGTCTTCATCTCCTTCTCTTCCTCCTGATCTGACCTTCCTGGTCTCTTCCGTGAACTCTCTTTTCCTTTCCCTCTCTCTTGTTTGTCCTGATCACTCTCAGATATATCTTTTTGTTGTTGTTGAATCACTCCAGCTACTCTGGCCTGCAAGAGTCTACTTGTGAAAAGCACTGGTACAAATGCTTGTATAACTTTACACATTAGCGCCATGTAGCTAATAAGTAGCATATCATAAATATAACATCAGAAAGAATTTATCAAACGCACACAGGCAGCTGTGTTTAGTTCCAGTTTTTACGGTAAAGGATGTATCCTGGTTTCATTGATCTGGCCTCATTGCTGTGATGTGTAGTTTACGTGGATTTAATAGTATGCCTACCGCATAGTTTAGCAAAGTGATCGATCTCCCAGCTAGCGCTGTCTGCGTAGTATTTTGTAATGTAACGCCCCAAACAGCGCCCGTCTGTTAAACGCTATCGATTCAAACGGCTGCGTTTTATTAATATTTAGTTTCAAGCTCTCGTCTTTAGTAAAAACAAAACTAGTGGAAGGGGAAATGCTCCCAGGGGAAGCTGATCCACCCTAGGTGCTGGGACAGCTCGTTCCCTCTCTGCACGCTGTGTGAGCCGCGGTCTGTGTGAACGCCGCTCCGCAGTTTAATGCAGGGCCGTAGCAGCATTTTTAACGGGCCTAAAATGATATTTAAAATGATTCACTTTTGACTAATTTAATTCTTGTTTCGTTGCTTGAGAAGCTTGTGGAAATAGTGTAGGTTTGTTTTAGTACAGTTTTAGGAAAACAAAAGTTAGGGGGGGCTGGGGGGGCAAGGCTCTACAGTGGGAGTGCAGCTGCCCCCCCTTGCCCCCCCGTAGATCCGCCCCTGGGCTGCGCCAAACGGCTAATTTGTTCGATTTGATCGATTAATCCATCGACTAATGACATGACTAGTCGATTAGGTAGTTGGTATCTACTTTGGTCATCGGTTCCAATCGATTAAGTTGACAAGTTATCACACCCATGAATAGTAATAATTGTATCCCGTTTTTAAATGTCATTTTTAAATATCTTTGCTTTTAAATTAAGTGTTTTTAACCGCCATTATACAATATGTTTTTTAATGTGGTTAATGTCTTTACTTTTCGTAAACCACCTTGAATTGTCAGTAAGAAATAAGACCAGTGTAAAACAAGCAGCTAGAGCAACGCATAAAGTGGGATCAAATAATTAAACTTAAAAACATGGGGAATAAAAACGTAGATAAATAGTGCAGTATAATAGTGTAAAGTCAGTCAAATGCTTTGGTAAAGAGATAAGTCTAATATATTACCATTTCGGTGAGTTGCACTTATATGCTGTGTTAGATCAAAGCCGATGTAGCTGTCTCGTTATTAAGCCATGTCTCCACTAAGCAGATGCAATCCAAGTTATTTTCTTTAATCAGATCATTAACTAAAAAGGTTTTATTATTCAGAGATCTGACATCTAGGCAGGCTAATTATATTTGTTGGATTTGTATGTCATGAGAGATGTGCTTTGGTTGGACTTTTGATAACCTTTAGGTTAACGGCACGTGCAGGTCTATTCGATGGTGCATAGCTTTCACCATGCCATTTCTGGTTAAGATTACCGGTATGTTGGAGATGGCCTGGCGTCTGTAATGATATTATTTATTAATATTAACTCTATTGTGTAATTAAAGATGACCGGTGAAATTAAATACAGTTCTCCGTGTCTATTCTCTCTAGATATTCAATCTTTATTTCAGACTCAAGTTCCATATCACATACAGAATGACAAGATATACACCGATAAATAAGATTAAAAAGCTAAACATAAAACAAACAGATAAAAAAACATGGAATCGGTCCAATTACAGCTAACCACACATGCTCACTGTCTGTTATATATATTGTATACACACAGATATTGACAAGACATAGACCGATCCAAGACTTAATTAGATTTTTAATCTAATAAATTGATTAGTTATTGCACCCCTGAAATTAGTTATTAAATTATGATATTACTAATAATAATAATCTACTTTGGCTTTTAGTTTCTTCTTTCCAATGTTGTAAATAGTTGTCTTTACATTCTCTCCTCTCTCTCTCTCTCCTCTCTCTCTCTCCTCTCTCTCCTCTCTCCTCTCTTCCTCTCTCCTCTCTCTCATCCTCTCTCTCTCTCTCTCTCTCTCCTCTCCTCTCTCTCTCTCTCCTCTCTCTCTGTCTCTCTCTCTCGCTACTATCTATCTATCTATCTATCTCTCTACTCTCTCTCTCTAGAATAATGGAGTACTTGACGATTGTTGTGAGATGGACCAATCCTCCCAAGGAGCACATAAACCTCCTCTCAGATGCCTTGATACACTGGCACCTGGGCAGATGGAAGCTGGAGAACCATACACGTCCAGATATTACAGTCATCTGTGCACAGGTTGCCTCTGTAAATGTTGATGAATGTAGCGCCCGCATGCTAGCCACACTGAAACACGTGGATTCTAATGTTATGCGAATGGAAGGGCTCTGTAGAATGCTGGTAGTGTCAAATGTGTTCCCCTCTGGGAACCTGTACAGTGTCACACACACAGACATACAACCAAGACTCAGCTTCTTAGATCATTTGACTGAGATTGGCAAAGCACTGAGTCTGCTCGGTTGGGAACAGCGCGAGCCTTTTGCGGTTTCAGACCCGAGTACAAGCTTTAAGATGCAATGCAATCACGTAAGTCTCTACACCACACCTGATTTATACCTAAAGCGCGTTTGAGCTCCTCCTAATAAACCTCTTCACCTTTCGCCCTTAGGAACCTCACAGCGTGTTGGTGTTACTGCCGGGGTCTAGGAACCTGATGATAACGGTGCGATGTAGCGAGCCGCAGAGAATACACGAGCTGATGAAGAAGTACGGCCTGACGTGCTCCGGTGTTTTCGACTCCACGGTATGCGTGTCTGCCAGGTCTCCTTGTATCGCGCTGAGGGACTACAACATGACGGTGGTAAACGTAACCAGATACCATCGGACGACCCCTTTTGCGACGAGCCCGGCCTGTCAAACTTCTACAACACGAGACACGTGCAGATACGCGCACGGCGCAGTACCCTGAGACACAAACCCTACCCTAGCCAGCACCTGACCGGGGACCTAGAAGACTTCAGTATACGGATTGCCCTGTACTACAATGCGCACAGCAACGACTTGATCAGGGTTATCAAGGAAGATGGAAGATTCCTAGAGGATGTCCAGTGTGCCGCTCCCGGTACTGCGCAGTGGATGTATTGCACGCAGCATCTGAGACCGGGATCCGTGCTGACCCTAGGTAAGGACAGTCTTATACATATGCCTTGATGTGCAATGGTTTTGTCTATTGGCTGATGTGTCTCTTTCTCTAGGTACTGGAGCATGGGACTCGGATGACTCGGAGGGGTTCGATGGGGAGACCGCACGTAAGAATGTCATTACTTGATACACCTATCATATGCCTTCGCGATTGCTGTTTATGTGCAACAGTTCTGTCTAGTGGCTGATGTGTGTCTTTCTATAGCTATTGGGGATCCGGAGGACAGCGATATCACGGTGGACTCCGAAGATGAAACTGCCTGTAAGAACACTGTTACACATCCAATGTCTTGGCTTACACCTTTACACAATCACTGTTTATGTGCAACGGTTCCTTCTAGTGGCTGATGTGTGTCTTTCTATAGCTATTGGGGATCCGGAGGACAGCCATATCACGGTGGACTCCGAAGATGAAACTGCCTGTAAGAACACTGTTACACATCCAATGTCTTGGCTTACACCTTTACACAATCACTGTTTATGTGCAACGGTTCCTTCTAGTGGCTGAAACTTCTCTTTCTGCAGGCGTCTGTTTCTGCTGCGATGGATCGGCTGACACGCGCCTTAGCTGCGGACACCTTTGTTGCTCGTCTTGTCTACCCCAAATGACAATTGACGGTACCGCGCACGCTGTGGAATGTGTAGAAGCATATCAACGTTCCAGATGGAAATTCACACACCTAGGAACTTCACGTTCGTATGCGGCGACTGCAAACAGTTGAAGGAATGGCTGCCGGATTGCGGACATCTAAAATGTTCATGCTACCACGCGAGATGTACTTTATGTGGTCGGCCATCCGTAACCCTTAGAAGGGTATTTATAATTTATTATATATAATAACTCGCCCGGGGGAAGGACTCGCGCGGGACCGAGTGAGCTCTGGCTGGACAGCGCGGTCACGGTCGCACTGCGCCAGCCGTTGGAGAGGAACTTGACCGCCTCGGCTCTAACAGCGAACAGCTTTGCGGTTGACTCCTCCCTGTTTAAATCCAGTGAGTCCTTTTGAAACATATAAAAGTCAGCCAGGAGAGCCAGTCTGAGTATCGGTTGACATCCCTGAGCGTGATCTAACTCGTGCTTGCTTGGTAGAGTGAAACTCGAGGCTTCCGAATCCAGGAGAGACACCGACAGGTCATCCCACAGCTCCAAACAAAATCTGTACGCGTCTTCACAGTCTGAAAGCGTAGTCTTGGAAGTCAACATCTTAACAAGTGTTGTCTTCATCCGAGGCGTAGCCCTGCTATCTCTCTGTTTAGAATGGCAAACTGCATTAAGACAATCCAAGTAAGCCTGCAACAGGAGGGATTTTGCATAGCTACGGGACCAGAGGACTCCGGCATCGAGTAACCCCTGCCCCTCGAGACCATTCGCTCCGGTGCTTCTCAAGTCCCAGTCCCCCGTGGTGTTGCATCTTCATTGCCACGAACTCTTCCCCGAGCAGGTGCTCAAGGTGCACGCCGAGCACCTGGGTCACTTCTTGGCCATGCAGAGCGTGCCCGAGATAAACGAAGAGTTTGAACGCGCGCTGTTTTTCGGTCTGTGTAACCTGTTCACTCGGGAGATGGTGCTCTCGCAGTACGAGAACACCCTGACTGGGGCTCTGCTTAAGCGCGTACTCGATGTAGCATCGGGAGACGAGCGCGGGGATGTCTCCTGCCCCACGGTCTTTGCCAAATTCCACAAAAGCAATTCGGGTGAAATTGTCTCGCTGCTGACCGCGTTGCTGGCGCTGTTTGACCCGAAAGAACTGGCAGAGAACGAGATAATACTCAAATGCGGAGAGGAGCCTACGCACATGCTATTCCTGTACCTGGTACAGCTGATGGTTATAGTCGTCAGCACCTGCCTAAAGGAGAAGCAACTGGCTACCATCATGAGCGTGGCCTCTGCGCCCTTCCTGGAGGACAATTTCGGGAGCCCGTTGTGTGCTGCGACTCTGATGAAGCCTTTGTTCTTTCCCTGCTACCAAGAGCAACGGAGTAGGAAGAACAGGAAGGGTCACGCGAGGGGAGTCGCGCAGGACGAGCCGGAGGCTGTGGTCGAATATTACAGGCTCTTCACCGGGTACGAACTGGACACTAAGGGATGCGACGTGTCCACCGACGCGGAGGAGCACCTACAGTGGACCGGCGAGAGCCTAATGTCGCGTATGCAGGGGCACAGTACCGTGGAGCAGAAGAGTAAGAAGCTTTGGTTTGTGGCTCCCCAGATGGGCGACAGGATGAAGTTGGTCACGGGTTCCAATTCAAAGTTTCCGGGAGGACAGGATGACCACGAGAGCCTGAGGATCCGCTCCTACCTGGTGTCCGATCACATAATGGCTTACATGCAGTGCGCGATATTCGGCACCGTGAAAAACATGCTACCCTGTCACGCGAACAGCGAGTTGACCGAATCCACCATGGGAGCCGTGAACGGGTCCATGACCGAGTTCTCCAATGCTGTTCTCCGACAAAGCGGTAACTTGATGGATAGAGTCAGGGGATTGTCAAAAAGCTGCCTGTACACCACGGGGATAGGGTTCGACGGACACACGGGGTTCAGCGGACACGCGTCCGGTAAGATTATGCCGTTCGGGAAAGTGTTCACTGGCCCCGAGGAGAAAGACCTCCCCCCTTTCCGAGTAGTTCGGGGGTCTTCACCTCAGTGGTTATGGGGATGTCAAAGACCACCATGATGAAGACTATGCTGGATATTGCCCTGGCAGAAAACGCGAAGCTCAATAACAAGAGCAGCTTACAAAGCATACTCGCTGCCGGGTACAAACCCACAGGGGCCATGTTTACCACTAGCGATTTGTACCTTTACACACGCTACCACCATTTCTTCAACAAGGGCGAATTCACAGAGGTGGCCTGCGTCAAAGGCATGAACGACCCGGCTTACAGGGAGAAGGTCCACCAGGACTCGCTGGACGCAAACAGCAAGTATCAGCTGACCACGAGCCACGGGGCCTTACCCGTGTGCACCCTCACATTGGCCATGTCCATACGACAAGC
Source organism: Chaenocephalus aceratus (assembly GCA_023974075.1). Lineage (NCBI taxonomy): Eukaryota > Metazoa > Chordata > Actinopteri > Perciformes > Channichthyidae > Chaenocephalus > Chaenocephalus aceratus. The sequence goes on from JAMFTG010000779.1 coordinate 101,606, forward strand.
TATGATGATTGTCACGGGATTCTTTTGCGCGGATCTGGCCCGTTTCTTATACGGCGAGAAGGTGAACGAGGTTAAACTCTGCGCAGACCTCGTCTCGGTAACCATGACCGCTAAGTTCACATTCGGAAAGGACGAAGATAAGGGAAACCTGATCGGAGCGTGTTTCGGAAGGACATTGAAGCTCACGGGTCCAGTCTTCAGCAAGGTGGGTTGGACAGGTACCAACCTCAAAGCGCTGGAGTCCATGGAGTGGCTTCGAGCGGACGACACCCGTCTCCCCGAGTACATACGCAGTTCGCTCGACATCATCGGGGACACCAGAAAGCAGGTCACTAAGGTAATGCAGGACGTTGGGGTTAACTACAACAGGGTGCTGTTCACGGGCGTGCAAGGTCCTATGAAGTTCACCTCCGTGTTTGCCAACCCCGAGTACATGATCCACGCGCCGATGTTGGCGTATACGAGCATGAGGATATTCGCGGGAAACAGCAGCACCTACGCTTCGGTGAAGCTGTGTAAGCAGGGATGTTTGTACCCCGTGAAGGTGTTCAGCAACAGTTGCATCGACACCCAAGTATACACCCACCGAGCGGGCGACGACTACCTGACCTCGGAGATCGAGAGCTCGATCGAGGCTACGCTAGAGTTGATCAAGACAGAGGTCTCGTGTTTGTTGCCCACGATAGACTTGAAGCGCATCAGGATGCTCGCCCAGGAGCTGACCGAAGATGAGTTTAGTGAACTGCTGGCCGCGGTTAAGAAGAGCAAGATCGAGGTGATTGGGCACGAAGAGAGATCGTACCCTTCAACGTCTTCTCTTAGATCGGCGGAAGACGAGGTCTCAACCGAGCAATCTCTCGGTACGAAACGGGCTAGAGAGGAGGAAGCTGACTGTGGCCCTGTGAAGAATATACCCCGGTTCGATAGCAGTATCACCCTGTGTGAGAGCGATGCAGAGATTGACCTGAATTACGAGTCTGAGTGAACCCGAGGGTTGTTGTGTTGTTGTTGTTGCGCTGCACATGTACCATTCGTCCTTTCGTTGCTGTATTATGTATCCTATATGTGCTGTTACGCGTTGTGTTATGTAGTAAAAGTGAAATGCAGACAAAATAAAATAAAACAGAGCAAGAGAGAATCATTTTCCATTTGTGGTCTTCATTCAACAATCATACACGGGTTCTCAGTACGAACGAAAACACGCCCGCATACACTCTAGGCGTATATGAAAATTAAGCGTGTTTAGGTGTAACGGTTCCACCGTAACCACCAGCCACCTGTAAGCACAATCTGAGTGTCTGGTGTGTGTGTGTTGCGGTGTGTGTGTGTGTGTGAGAACTCTCCAGAAGAGACTAAATACAAACAACCGATTCCCGTATATACGGATTCGTCCTTTCGTTGCTACTACTGTGTATCCTACACGCGCTGTTACGCTGTGTGTTCTAGTAATTAAATGCAGACAAGATAAAATAAAAACAAACGTAAAGATAGAATCATTTCCCAGTTCAGGTCTTTTATTCAATAATCACACACGGGGGTTCACAGGAACAAGGAAACACCGGCCGTAGACACTCTAGGCGTATATGAAATGAAGCATGTTTAGGTTGTAACAGCTCCACCGTGACCACCAGCCGCCTGTAAGCGCATCCGAGTGTGTGCAAGTCCTCTCTCGTGGTGTAAATGAATCGGTTCTCCATGCGGCTGATCGTACTCCCCAAGTTCCCCTTGTACACCTTGGGTACCCTCATTTTACATCCGTGACTCGAGTCTAGCAACTCCTCGGTAGCCCTGTGGTAGTCTTGCTCTCCGCAGTGAGTGAGCTCGTGCTCCCGTGTTCGACCCGGGAGCTCACGAGCGGATTGAGCATCTCCCGCTGACGAGATGAGTCTATGAGAGTTTGGAGTTAGAATTGTCCCGGGGACCACACGATCTTGGTAAACTTACAACTGGGAGGTTCCCCGTGTTGATGTGAGGGTCTCATGACATCTGTGGGTTCGAAGAGGAACACAGTCCGATATGTTCATGAAGTCATAGGACGCGGAGACCGTGCTCGCCTTCTCCACGTGCTCTCTCACCAGACCTTTATATCGAGAGTGCTTTATTCCTCAGTTCACAGTACGCTTGTCTGTATTCGGAGTCCGCGTTCGAAGCGCATGCCACTTCGCGACTCCGGCTCTTGGGATTCGTCCCGTTACCTGGCTCGTTTTGCACACGCTCTCCTGCTCGCTCGAGCCCTCCAACGAGGCAGTATCCCGTAACACGCTTTAATGGCAGTGGCCACAAAGAACAGTTCTGGGACCCCTTTCCCCGAGCCCGCCCTCAGGTGCCCGGGTCCCGCACGTGGACATACTAAGATACGATATCTTTCTCCGGTACCTATAATGGACGAGCTCGAGTGCACAAACGTGTAGCACCTTGCCAGCTCTCCTGCGAGGCCTTAATAGACTGTCTGGCGAGGCAAACCGAGAGTGATCTCGGGTCCTTTAGTTTGGGTCGCCTAGGGCTCGAGCGTACGTTAAGTTCGAGCGGCTGGCTCACGGGCAGTTTTGCGACGCTGAGGGCCCAGTGGCCCGACCGTGGTTCATTCCTGGGGAAGTTACTACCCGTGTACTGCAAGGCTGTGCTTCCTGACAGAGTGCCACGAGAGCGCAAGGGCCGCGGCTCGGGCGTTGTTGTTGCGTTTCACGGGATCTAGGGCATCCGGGAGCGAGGTGAGCGAATTCCAAATCAGAGTCCTGGAGCGGTGCCCACATCTGAATGGGGCGAGGTGTGTCTGTCGTCAGACGTGTCGGTCGAGATAAAGATCGCGGTGCAGCTCCTGTGGTCTCATTTGGTGCTTGTGTACTCGGGAAACCGAAGGCTCCTTCTGTGCAATCTGGAGCTATTCTTCACCAGACCCCAAAGCTCCCTGATTCTGTGTCCGAGGGAGCTCAGGGCCGCGCTATTCGTGCACGGTAAACACGACCCGTGCTCTCAGCGCAAGGAACGCTCTCGAAGACAACGGGCTTGGCACGCGAGAAAGTGTCCCGTTCTACAGCCCGAGTCGGACCTCGGGTGCCGAGGCGAGACCTCCGCGCCCAGAGTCACCGCGGCCAACCGCTTGTACGAATCACGGGTGTCCCGTCTCTGCTGGCTCGGGGGGCTGTGGATCCTGGACATCGAGTGCAACAAGCGCACCCTGCACTGGCTGTACAAACCCGAGCCTCACAGAGCCCTAAACCCGAGCAGCGCCATGGCCGCCTTCGGATCCGCGGCCCCTGCTGCGGCCGCGTAGCCCCCTCCCGCGGAAACGAACGAAACACTCAGGGTTACGGCCAGTTGCCTGGTGGAGTTGGACAACAACGTGCTCCTCCACGTGCTACACGTAAACACTGTGGGCAATGCAAAGTTCCACGCGGTGGTACACTCGGGAGGTCCTCAGGAAGTACGCGCGCATACAGTCCAACACCACCAAGGACCAGGCTGGTCAGCAGGCTCAGGTTCGTTTCGGACAAGAAGAGGCTATGGTCCCAACACGGCTACAGAAACACCCGCATAGAGTTCTCGTCCAACCCCAGCCGCAGCGCCAACTACACCTCCAACGCAAAGTACCCCCTGCAGTCCTACTTCAGAGGGCTCTTCGAGACCGTGGCCTTGGCACAGGGCACCTGCATAGTCTCCACCAAACCGTTCACGGTCAGCAACGCGAACCTGACCAGTTACATATACGGAGTGGCCAACCCTCTGAGTGTGGTGATACGCATGAAGAACACAAAAGAAACATTTCCACACGCCCTTCTTCTTCTCCTCGGTAAACGTGGCCGGGAAGAAAACCAAACACCAGCTCTTCTCCTCCATGTCCATCAACTCGCAAAAGGTTAGGGACGCGGCGGTCGACCTCCCAAAGGCGCTGGGTAAAGTGGCCAACCTGGTGGAGATACACGTCCATCTCAACAGGCTGTGCTGCGAGCTGGCTCAAGAGCGGGGGGGGATGCTCACTTCAAAGGAGAAGATGTGTCTGGTGTACCTCACCGAGACGTACTTTGTGTCGGTGAGAGACCGGAGCGACTCAAAGTACTGGTCCGATTACAGAGAGGCCGTGGGAGGGACATTCGCGGAGCGGTACCGTAGCAATCGCTCTTCGTTCCAGGACAAGGTGCTCACCAACTACCACATGAAAAAACCCCGGGTTCATGGACCTGGTTCCGTGGCTCCTGGACAACGCGTGCACTCTGCACGAGATGATTTTACTCGCGCACTCGGAGTACCTGCACGAGGAGGGTAAAGTGAACGCCAGGGCGGAGCTGATCACCATGGTGTGGTATCACGTTACCAAAACCCCGGCTGCACCCCGCCGCGCGGTTTCCCCAGCTCAAAGGACATTGATTTCGAAGCCCTGGGATACAGCGAGCTGACACTGAGACTCTCCGTAATTAGATACCGTTTTTGCCAAGAAAGGCAGAGCGTTCCCCAAAGGTGTCAGACAGGGCACCCAGTGGCGCCTGTGCCTAAAGTGCCGAACGCGAGCAAACCCGTTGCGCGGTACACGGGTTTCTATACGCAGCTAAGACGCGTGCATGCTCTACAGCGGGCCACCGCGTAGAACCGGGGTCGGTCGGGGTGCTCGCTGGGAGCGGGCTTTACGCGGTACACGCCTCGGGTATCGGGATAGCATCCATGTCACGTGAACACCCGAGCGTAAGCCGCGCGGCGGTAGGCGCCCTCTTTAGCCACAGACTCGATTGTAAGGGTATGGGATATAGCAAATAGACACTTTGAGTCCTTGTTGGCGACAGCGGACCGTTCTGCCACAAAGAGCAGGGCCGAGACCAGGATACAGTCTCACGTAAAGGAACTGCGAGACATAATAGGAGCGTGTAACACGCGGCTCCAGAGCATAGACGCTTACATTTCGGAACTGCAGGAGAAGGGCGGCGGTGGCGTCCCCGAGACAGAAGGATCCACGCGCGATACTCGCTCCTCGGAACTGGCAGGAGAGTGGCACTTTCTGTACACGGAGGACAGCAGCGTTTTCGGCTACATGAAGCTCATGCCGGAAACCGTGTCTGTCGCGAACCGAAACGAGCCGGGGCAACCGTCTACTTCCCTCAAGAGAGCCGAATTCACCATCCCTTCGGGGGTGCTGGGAGAGGCGAACGAAGTCTCTAACGAGGACTCCGCTCGAGGGAAGGACGCTCTGTGTCCCTGCTGTCAGGTACACTTTGACACCTCTGAGTTTTGGAAGCACGCGTTGTTTGAGATCGCGGACAGGGGAAACAGAGTGCCCGTGTGGCAGTCCTTGGATCGCGCAGAGACACCTAGGTGGATAGTGGAACACGGTTCCGGATGGGGAACCCCTATTTACAGACCCCGAGCCCTAGGGAGCACGTGTGAGATCGGACAAAGTCTCACGGAGCTAGACCTGAAACATTTCCTTTCGGAGCACGAATTCTCTCACGCGCTCGACAGCACGTTTGAGTTTCTGGCTTTACAGTTGAGAACCTGAACCATGTTACCCCCCGCTCGCATCCACCCAGCAAACTCCCGACCCTTTGCCTGGCTCATCATCATCATGGTCAACCCCCGGAACCTAACCCACCCGTGAGCCAAGAGCGAGCCACGCACGAGCCCGAGGGTAGGATCGCGGAAACCGTGTCAGAGGACTTGGTCACGCTCGACAACCTGACCGGTGTCACGTCTCTAGGCGACGAGTATTCCTTTGTGCAATACAGGCTCACGGAGAAACACAAAAAGGCCGCAGGGCTAAAAACCGAGCACGTTGAGTTGATCAACATGTTCGTGAGGACACTGAGAGAAACCCCGGTGCCGATAGAGACGTGCCTACGCACAGACATGCCTTCGGGCAAAAGGTCTTTCTGAATACGGGTCTCGCTAGCGGGCCTCAGCGAGCTCAGCTTGGAACCTCTCTGGAAGATCCGGGGGACGGTCATGTTGTGCTCGAAACAGAGGCGCCTCACGATTACGATAGACGACCGCTCGCTCGAGCACTGTGTCCTGCACCCCGAGTCTCGGCTGCTCCTCTCCCAGCCCGAGGGAGACTGGACGGGGGAATTCCTCGAATTGGCCAAGGAGGGGTCTGTGCACCGATGACAGGGCTCGGGCTAGCTCGATGCCTAACTCGAACGGGGATCGTGTTGGTATTGCACGTGGGAAACACAGAGACACCGCAACGGGGGCTCGTGCGAGCCGTGGCCCGGAACCCAAACGGACAAGGGGAGAGAGGGTAGAGGCACACAAAATACGCAACACACAGACTGTTGTAAGCACAAACTTTATTCGTGGAACACAAACCAGGGCTAGAGCCAGACAAGGTGCACACTCGAAAACAGGTACAAACACCGTGTACAGAAGTAATCCAATCCTAATCTCCGGGGATCGGGAAGAGAGAGATATATCGCACCTGTCCCCTTTACCACCACCACCACGTCCACCACCACTCCCCGACGGGTCTCCAAACACGCACGTCCCTGCTACAGAGGAGCAGCGTCTCTGGAACCGCGAGTCCTCGTGCGCGTCGCTCCCTCCGCGTCTAGAGATCGCGCCATCTCTGTCCCTAGAAGAGTCTCAACGGCCCCAGGTCTCGACCCGGCGTTGCTCGCTGATGTAGCCGGTAGCAAGCCGCCCCTGGGATCCGAGGACAGCGCCCGCTCCTCCCGCTCCCGGTCCTCTTCCTCTACACATCTAACGTCGGAGGGCCTGAGACCCAGCCTGTTTGCCAACAGCAACCCGTACGCGGTGGGATGCAGGGAGTCCCGCGTGAGCATGATATCGTTGACCGTGAGCGAAGCGTCTGGTTTTCTCCCGGACAGACTGTCCGCGAACGTCACCCCGGAGGTGTTCAAGAGTCTCACCAGCATACAGTGGAAAACGTGCACGGGCGAGCCGGATTCCAGTTCTCTCACGGTATCCCTATTGTTGTACTGTATGGCGTTGTGCCTCCTGTTGAACTGACTGAATCCGGACAAAGCGCTCCTCCAGAAGTTGGTCCAGATGCTCAATGTCTCCTCTAGGTGGGCCACGCTCACAGACGACGGGTAGTTGCACACCAGTTTAACGTTGGCACCGAGCTCCGTCACGGGCTCCTCGGGTTTGACTTCGCGACCCTCGTCGATCGCCTTTTCCAGCGTCCGGGCTATGTTCTCTGCCACGTGCAGCAGCCCTCTGTCCTTGCAATCGGCCGAGAGCCGTTCCAAGGCAACGCGCGGGTGCCTGGTCACTTCCCCCCAGGAACCGTGTCACCAGCACATTCTCCTTCCCTTCCGAGACCATGGCAGAGATCATTTTACTCAGGCTGTGTGACACGCTCGCGGACTTGTGCTCGGACACGCTAGTCCCCATCCCTGGTCTCAGAAACACTTCGGGTAGCTCGGACGTGTTCAGTCCGAACATGTCGGACTGCTGCTCGTTGAGCAGGAAGCGGGACAGGTTATCGACCAGAGGTTTCCCGGACGACGAGCCGGGGCGCTGCTGCTCTCCACGGGCCGAGAGCATCACGTCGGCCAGGTGCGTCAAAGAGGAGCTGTCCGCGCCCGTACTGGTGTACACGCGTCTGTTGGAGGCCGCGGTTAGCCCCTGTATGATCTTGTGAAAGAGAGTGGCCCAGCTCTTCACGGTGAGGTGAACTCTCTTGGCCAGCGAGGAGAGATTAGCCCCCCACGACCAGCAACTATCCCACATGGAGATATGTCTGTAGAGGACCCCGTCCACCGTGACCGTGACGAGGTCCGTCTCCGTGTCGTAGAAAGCCAGACACGCGGAAGCCCTGCACTCGGGCACGACCGGACAACCGGCCGTGCTCCAAGGTCTTCATCACCTCCCACAGGGCCACCGTCGCCATCTTTAGCTCCGTTTCCTTGATCGGGTCTCTCCTCAGCGAGGCGTCCCGTTCGACCCAGTCTCGGATGATCTTGCACACCACGGAGACCTGGGTGTCTGGCACGGAATTGACCATGAGCAGCTTCAAGGTGTCAGCGAGTCGATCGAGTGGCACGTCCAACACAGAAGGCAGTGCCCGCTCGTGAGCCTCTCGCTCCTGCACGGCCTCGTACGCGGCCTCTGGGGGGCTGAGGCTGTCCCGCACGGTCCTGAAACAAGGTTCGCGTGTCCGCGTTCGCACCTAGGCTTCTTCCCGGGCCTCTCGGTTCTTCTCCGCTTACTCGGCTCGTGCCCGTGTTCCTCCTCACGAGACCCGGGCTTTGCGTACGGGTCCCCGTGGACAGCGGGGTTACACGAGATCAGGTTGGTCACCGCGGCTTTCCCCGATAACCCCACGCCTAGAGCTCTGATTCTCTTCCAGGGCAGGAAGAGGCAGGGCACGAAGCCCGCCAACACCGTCCAACGGATCATGTTCCTGAGGGTGGTCTTGATGTGTTCGCACACGTGGTTCGAAGAGTAGTAGTTGATCAGGTACCGCACCAGGCAGGTAGCGCTCTCGCTGCCACTCCCCAGCGCGTTGTAGAGCAGCAGTTCCACGGAGAGCGCAGGACTGAACGTGTTGACAATCTCCTCTATCACTATGGAAAGCTGCGGATCCTCACCGACGTAGACCCAGGCCTCAATGTCCCTGTGCATGGGGATCAAGCCGTAGCGCTCGTAGTGGACCTTCTCGAGCGGAGCCCCTTCCCTGTTGCGTTTTTCTCTTTCCCTGAACATCTGTAATCCGCGGGGGCTCCCTCTGTCCTGGAGAGCCGCTTGAGCTAGCGCCTTCTCGCAACAGGCCAGCTGCTCCCGGAGGCGCTCGCGGAGCCGGCTCTCGCCATCTCTTTCGGTGTACTTACAAATCTCACCGCGTAACGAGCCGTATCTCCGCGATGTTCTGGATGCTCTTTAGAGCCCTATGTTGCCTGTGCAGCAACAGGCAGAGTATGATGGTAACCGTAACCAGGGTCGCGGTTATCGCCGCACCTACCAGGACGAAAGCGAGGATGACAGCGAAGGACGAGGACGAAGACGCGAATGTCCAGGCGCGCGTACGCAAACTCTCGAATCTCAAACGCAACGCTATAGACGTGACCACGGATGTGATCGTCGCGGAAAACCTGCTGAGAAGACACGGGGACGATTCGGGTTTACTAATGTACAAAGAGAGGTGCTCTCAAGAGATGTTTCGAGCGCTCGATAAGCTCCCTGTCGCATCCCACGGGGCGCAAGTGAAGAGGCCTTATACGTATTTCTGGCAACACCGGGCGCTACACCGGGGAGGTTGTCTAAACCGGAGAAATATCACAGACCGAGTAAAGCATGCTATAACCCCCCCCCCTCGCCCCCCCACACCCCCCATCGCAGTTCACTCAATCCCTATCGACGCTGGCCCATTGCTCGTACGGCTCGCTCGTGTAATCGAGGTAAAGGTTCGGACTACGAGAGAGCTCCAGAAATCCCCAGCATCATGAACGTGGTAAAACATGGAACCGAGCGGTTACGCGCTGAGACCCCTGGAGGCGATCACGCGGTCGGATGAAAGCTCCCAACTCATGGCTAATCCGAGCAACGACTTCACGGAGTACATTGTCGATAAGATAATGAGAGCCTCGGCCGCAAATACTTCCATCTCGGCCGAGGCTACCCTGGTGATCTCGCAGGCTCACATGGAGTGAACCTTGTTCAGAGGCCAGAAACACAACGAGTCTCCTGCTCGCTGGCTTCGTGTACAAGATGCTAGTGCCGGACGAGGCTGTACCCACGGGCACTAAGTTCTGCAGGCGCTACTGGATCACAGACCAGCGCGAGGCGCAGCATGGCACCTACGACACAATCGGGAACGGGGTGCAGACCAGAGAGTACAGTCAAGTGTTCCAGCACACGCCCAAGTCGGTCACGATGTCATTCGGAAACCACCTTAGGATCACGGTGCCTTCCGAGGCCCGGAAATACATCGCGAGAGAGCTGGACAGGGTCAGCACTAGCTGGGAGATAACCAAGACCCTAGACGTGGTCAGGTATTGCGCTGCTCAACCCACCCTAACGGACAGGGTGATGCAAAGGACCAAGGCGGCCAGTCGCGCAGAGAAATTGGAGGCCGTGTTGGTCATGGCGGAACTCATGTGCGGAATGATCAACGTCCAACCCCGACTCCTTCCTGTGCGCGCTGGAAAACGCTCGGAGGGTACTGGGGAGCGATAGACCCGAAGTGTTGATCCTGGGCGACACTCTGTTTCGCGTGATATCCCAGACGAGCTCAAAGAGCGTATCTTCTCAAATCGCGAGCAGGGAGACCACCGTCACCCCAGAGTTCTCGGTGTACATCATGGCTGCCGAGAACGCGAGAATAGGCAGCGGCGGTCACGAGTTCACCATGCAACTGGTCGACCGGAACGCTCTCCGCGAAAGGGACCTGCCCTTCATCAACGACTCCTGCTTCCAGGGCGGCTCGACCGAGATGAAAGTAAACTACATCCGGATAGGAGGAGGCCCGGTCGAGGAGATCCCCATTGTGCAAGTGGACGGGGTGCAGATGGAGCACGGTGGCAACAAAAAACACTTCGACCGAAGACAAGGCCTTTTGTAACCTGGACGGGTTCAAGTGGGAGTACTACACGGTGGGCTGCACTTCACCCGCTCTCACCCAGATCAACCCCTCGCACGTGCTGTCTACCACAGAGGCCGACGAGATCAACTAGAAACAGCTCGCCCAGCGATCGCCTTCCATCTCCTTCATCCACGAGGCGAACGGGTCGGTAGCCGGCGTGAGTCTTCGAAAGCCTTCACCGCGCGGGTAACCCGAAGGACCTGTTCGGTCGCGAGCGTAGGAGGAAACTTCAAATCGATCTGAACGCGTTGATGAGAAGCGATCCCAACGCGATCCCGGTGGACCGACTGGCCGAACTCGCGCACAGCAGAGATTGGTACAGTAAGATAGAGAACCCAGCGTGCCTACTCGAGTTCGACACGCGCAACATGGCTGTGCCTAGCCCGCGATCCAATGTCGAGGCGGGTAACGCGATACCCGAGCGCTGGGGTGGTCAGACCGCGGGTGGCTCTTTTCAACTCCTCTTCCATGAACAACATAGACAATGAAATTGCTCAGATCGGCAGCGAGTTGCTCACTCACTTTGGAGATACCAAAGCACGCGCGGGTGCTGGCGGATAACTTGACATTCCTAGACCAGGCGCTCCATCACGCACGGGGTATAGATTCGATGCTCGCGTTGAGGAGGACCGTTCTGACGGGAGAACCCGCGGCGTTGCAGAATGGCTGGACCAAGGGAAGGTTGTTTTGGTCCTGGATAGCCGATCCCATATGCGCAGTTCACATACGGAGGGTTCTCGCCGACAAGGAGGGCCGAAGGAGACCTCTCCGCGGACGAACGTACCGTATTGGTACAATTGGAGGGATTGACAAACGGACTCGTGGCACTGTTCAAGGGCATCGTGGGGAGCCGAAACAACTCTGTGATAGCCTCGATGCCATTGTTTCTCCGCGTCGCCGGGGACCACGATAACGGTTACCCGAGGAACTTCACATTGGACGAGGTGGACTATTGCAATCTCATGTACTGGATCATCCTTCCGATCCTCGGCGCTAGGGTGTACAACATGGGGGCCGAAGCGAGCGTAGGCGAACCGTTCCAGATCCCGTATAGAGAGCACGAACTCGACCTGAGCAAGGAGCTCGGTCTGACCGAGGCGGATCGTCTCACGGTGACTCGTTTGACAGGGAACTGCGCTTTCTCAAAGGTAGCACCGGGCAGAGGGACGGACGTGAGCGAACTGTTTGAGCCTACCGCGTCGAGACACAAGCGCTGTACCGACGTGGGATTCAGCGAGACCTCCGTGGTCACCTACGTGTGGGCGATCCGAGTCAAGAAGCTAGCGGAAATCAGCAACAACCTCGCCAAGGTGCTACTGGGCATGCACTACAGCACCCTGTTGACGCACAATGTGGTACGGGACCACTACGACACCAAGTACTACTCGGGCATGTCGTACCTGCTGTTCAGGGGGGGTGCGTTTCACAGGGTGCGGTGCTTCTCTCATGCAGCAAAAGTCTGCGCTTTTCACACTGAGCACCCAGATGACGTTGCAAACCCACGGCTCACAACACGCACCAGTTGCGCACCGTGAACCAATGCATCCATTCCGTGGTGATACCCGAGACGCTCGAGTCTCCCGGGGTGTACATTCCCAACCTGTACATAAAAGACGTGCGAGGAGGAGACGTGCGCGTAAACACGGGCAGTCCCTTCGACATGGTGGTGGCGGACGCCTTCAACGGATTCTGCGCCGACTCGGATTCCGCGAGCGGATACCGCGGATCTTACATCTTCACAAAAGGCCGCTCGGAGAGACTCAACGGGACCGTGACCAGGGACCCTTTGATGCGGACGAATGCCTACGCCTGTATGCCGAGTCTGCTCTATCCGTTCAGCTCGGTTCTCTGGGCTAGGAACAGGCCCGCGTCGAGAGACCGCAACGAGGAGGAGAGCAATCACAAGCTGTTCTGCAACACCCTTCACATGGTGGAGTTCCAGAAGGGCGTACTGGATCCCATCGGGGACCCGTTCAAGGACACCGTGGAGAGAGTGAGCGGGGACAAGCGCGGAACGGACATAATGCTTCCCACGCTCGGAGTGGCCTTCTGCGGTACTTACGGCATAGGGCCCACGTCTGACAAGAAGCTCATGAGCGCTAGCGATGCGACCCGGGAAACCCAGGTGGATAGGCTCGCGCCTAGGATTAGCGGCACGGGTATGCACGCCTGCAACCCGATCCCGACGACCTCTCGCATAATCACCCCGATCTTCGAGAGGATATTCGCGAGCACGCGGTACTCTCGTGTACTCCAGAGTTAAATGGACAGTCTAGGCGTAAAGGGCGGGGAGGCCGATACGATACGACACCAAGGAGCTCGGGGGAGAAGGGGGTATCGGCCGGCGTCACATCGGATATCACCTAAGTGCGTTGAACCTACCGCAGGAGGGGATGTCGAGGAGCGGGTTCTCGCGTAACGTGGTAAGGGGGGTGTGCGCCTTGACAGAGTTCGTACTGTCGTGCGGGGTCAACTTTTTCACCTCCCTGTTACATGCACCCGTGGGAACAAGAGAATAACCTTATCCTGAGGAGGAAGAAAAAGGAGGCCGAGGTCGACATTGCGATAGACACGGTTTCGAGATCCATCGAAAGCTTGGATGTGAACATAGCTCTCCTCAAGGTGTCTATCGAGAGGAGCCCCGGGAGCGACGGAGCACAACAAGTTCTCGAACGAACTGATCTCCACTCAGATTGCAACGAGACGACCTACGTTACCTACTGGGAGCGCTCAGGGGGAGACTGGATGCACAGCGGTTGACCGGGGGCCGTCAAGACTTTGGCCGACAGCGTGGGACTACAACTCAATGCCTCGGCTTACATCAACAGGCAGGTGCTGACCCTGGCTATGCAAAGGGACCTGGACGATATGAGAGAACCCGTGACCAGAGTGACCGTGGAAGACGCTTACCAGGAATACAGTAGAGCGAGACCCGGGACCGAGGTCGATGTTGTATAGAGAGCTCTGTGTGCTGTAACGTTTCACCTCTGCGTAATAACCGTGTTGTTGTCCAAATGTTGCAATGTACGTATCGTGCTCACGTGTCACATGGAAATAAATGTAATAAACTCGTATGCAAAATACACCTCGCCTTTGTGTTTTTAATCGGTTCTGGGTTTACAGTGGGAGAAATGTACAAAAAAAGACCTTGCTTTTGTGTAATCGAATCGTATAGGTGTGGAGAGAGAAGAGGCCCTCTGTTATTAGACCCGTGCTCTCACGGGGCTCATTCACCAACACCCTAAGGTTTTTATCCACTCCTCTCGCTAACATCAACACTGACTCTAAATTGTTTACCCTGGCAGCAGTTGCCCGCTGTGACACATAATACAAGACGAGATTGATGCGTTCGTAAAGCACTCACGTTTTTCTTGGTTCATGGGTTTACAGTGGGAGAATGTACAAAAAAAGACCCTTGCTTTTGTGTTAATCGAAATCGTATATGTGTGGATGAGAGAAGAGGCCCTCTGTTATTGACCCGTGCTCTCACGGGGCTCATTCGCCCACACCCCTAAGGTTTATCCACTCCTTCCGCTAACATCCAACATGACTCTAATGGTTACCCTGGCAGCCAGTTGCCCGCTGTGACACATAATACAAGACGAGATTGATGCGTTCGTAAGCAACTCACGTTTTATTGGTTCAGGGTTTACAGTGGTATAGACATGCATATACAACACAATGGCGTGACATTATAAAAGGATTGTTAAAAGTGTTCGGGCCCTAACACCGGGTGACCCGGATTGGGCATACATACGCTTTGAGTTAAAATATTCGCACTTGAGGTAAATTAATTCGTACTCGAGGGTAGTAAACACTTGAATCGTATTTGAGGTACAGACAGTTTTACACTTGGAGATGAGCACAGTGAGGTAATCGAACGTTAGCTTCTAGTTGAGCACAGTCAGGTGAACAAACATTCACTTTAAGGCAGAGAGCATGTCAGGTATACATTTTCATCGGTCATTGGTTCATCCACAAAGCTCCCTACAATCTAGGCGACACTGTAACAGTCGCTCGTGGTGCAGTAGTGTGCGAGATTACCACCCCTAGGCTCGGTGTTGAACTTAAAACTCATCCATGATGTTGATTTGTTCTCCCCGTGTAATAACATCATCGGGGAGAGAGAATACCCCCGTTGCGCACTTGAGGTTGAAACTGTAATTCGTATCGTTCGTGACCCTATTCGGGACCAGATCGAGGGTTACGCTTTTCATCCCGCACTTGGAGGCCAGCGAAAGCTACCGCGTGGACCAAACTAGCACCTTCGGAAGGTTTGCAATCCAGTAACCACTTTGAGCTGCCTCCCTCTCGGACGGACGTACTGGGCCGTGACCCATCTGGATAGATAGGTGGACCATACTCCTGAACTCCGGGCTCGCGGTA
>JAMFTG010000780.1:0-92129 GCA_023974075.1 Chaenocephalus aceratus
GGGAAGACCAAGATGCAGCAGTGCAAAGTCTTCCACTGACATTCCTCCGTGCAAAGCCGCGGAGGAGGACATTCCTCTGGTGGAGTGTGCATTGATGTTCTCTGGGGGATCCACCCCAGAGGAGCTGTGACACAGCCTCACACAGCCAGTGTGACAGCTGTTGTGCAGACAGAGGTTGCCCGATCGAGCGCTCTCTATAGTGCACAAACAGGCGCTGAGAATGGCGCAAGGCAGCCGTGCGCGCCACTAGCAGGACAGCGCGCGCACAGGACAGAGGAGATGAGACGTGGCTTCTTCCTCCGACCTGTAAGGAGGGGGGAATAAGCCAGCCAGGGTGATCACTCTCGACTCTAAAAGAGCTTGTGATGACCTTAGGCATGAAGCCGGGTTAGGGCGTAAAACAGCTGAACTGCCATCTCCTTGGATCCGGAGACCTGACGGAGCCACAGAGAGAGCAGACAAATCACTCACCCTTCTCGCTGATAGAGCCAAAAGTAATACTACTTTGGCTGACAAACAGTTTAAGGGGAACCTGGTATAAAGGTTCAAATGGGGCTTTGCTTAGTGCGCGTAACACCAAAGCCAATCCCACTGAGGTGCCAGTGTGCGTGACACAGGTCTGAGTCTCCGTACTCCTCGCATAACACGGCTGCTGCGTTCTGCGAGCCCCTCTGTTCAATTCGCCGGGAATATACATTGCTCTGATGAGAGCAACGTGTGTGCGCGCCCAGAACAGCAGCCGCCTGGCTGCGTTCAGAAGCTGCGCAGATTGTACTCCTCCCTGGCGATTGAGGTAGGCTGCCGTGGCCTGTTGTCTGTGCAAATCAACACATGTTTGATTGTACAGCAACGGGACGACTCCCCCGTTCTTTTCAGAGATTTAGAAAAATAGCGGGAGTAAAAACCGCGCAAGACACTGTTCCTGGGATGACAGGAGTGTTTCTTGTATCCCATGGGACGGCTGGGGGGGAGAGGCTTCTCTGTGATGTGCGGTAATGGTCGTCATGGTGACGAGCCACGCCATCGCCGCCGCTGCCCGTGAGGCAAAAGGGCTGCGAGGGAGTTTCCACACGCTGCATTTCACTCCGTCTCTCATCATGAGGCGCATACACGCCCAGAGGATGAGAGGTGTGTGTATGCTGTCCACACGAGGCGTTATAACGGTGCTCGTGGATTTATTATGACCGTGTGTAGGAGGCATATCTGGGACAGAGGAATGCCGCGAGCTCTGCAGGTTATTAACCAAGGTTAAAACCGGCAGGCCTCTGCAGCGAGCCCTGCTGTCTACTTAATCAACAGATTAGTGGAAGCCGGCTTAATTAGCGAGCTCTGCAGTTTATTAACCGATAGGTTAAAACCAGCAGGCTTCTGCAGCGAGCCCTGACACCGTGGCGCTGCGGGCGCTGCGGGCGCTGCGGCGCTGCGGGCGCGGGCGCTGCGGGCGCTGCCTGGAATACTGCTCCTTCCCCCGTTCTGGCTTCTCTGTGATGTGCTGTAATGGTCGTTATGGTGACGAGCCACGCCATTGCCCTCGCCGCCGCTGCCCGTGAGGCGAAAGGGCTGCGAGGAAGCCTCCACACGCTGCGTTTCACTCCGGCTGTCCACATGAGGCGTTATAACGACGCTCATGGGTTATTATGACCGTGTGTAGGAGGCGTATCTCGGACAGAGGAGGCTTCTGCAGGGAGCCCTGCTGTCTACTTAATCAACACATTAGTGACAGCTGGCTTAATTACCGGCTCTGCTTCCTCGGAGGCTCTCGCGGAGCAGACCAGGAGCGGGGGAGCCTCACTCCCCTTTGACTCGCTGCCGGGAGACCCTGTCTCTGGGGTGGCGGGGGAGCGGAGACGTGGGACGGAGCCCCTGCAGCCGCCGAAGGGCGAGTCTGACGCCAAGGCGGTTGCTGTGGGCGTCTCTCCGCTTGCAGCCTCCTGTGGCCGGCGTGGACGCCGCGGCTGCTGCGGGCGTTGGTGCCGCTGTGGGCGCTCAGCAGGCTGGAGCCAGCTGTACATGCTGGCGAATGCCGTCCGCCTGTTCCGCGGCCGTCTTCATGGACTCCACCATGGCGTGGAACTGATTGGAGCGTCCAATAGCACTTTTCTGGCCGTCTCCGTAAAAGACGCCTGCTTCAGCCAGAGGTGGCGCTGGATCTGTGTCACCCACGCGGAAATCCTCGCCTGGGAGACAGCGACGGACGCGCACAGAGTGAGCGCCATGCTGGCCGCCTTGCTGATTTCCTCTGCCTCGGTGGTGGACCGCTCTACCAGTGTCACCACCGAGTTCGAGAGCAGCGCGATGTTATTCGCCGCCGCCTGAAAGGCACACTGGTGCACCCGGTCGGCCTGGCCGGCGACATACTGGTCTCTGGGGGAGCTCAACGTAGGGCGCCGTCCGGCGATTATGTTGGTCTGTCTTACCCCAAAAAATGCCGTCAGGCTCGGCTCCAGAGAAGGGGTGGCTGGGAAACCAGCATCTGTGAACCCCTCCACCTTGGTGAGGGGAACAAATGTGGCCACCGGAGCCTTCAGGGTCCTCGGGTTCACCGCCGCCCCCTCCTGGAACCTCCTGATGGCCGGGAAGCGTGGCCAGATCAGGTCACTCCTGGACCGTCTGCACCCGCGAAAAAAACTCCGGTTATGTCGTCCGGAGTACACCTCTCCTGAGCTAGGGAACGGGGAGATCTCTGCAGGCAGCCGCCTTGCGTATGATCTCCGGCAGTTCCCCTAGGATGCCACCTATCGCCGGTAGCGCTGTGGTGACGGAGAGGGGGAAAGCATGTTTCGGCCGCCAAGCTGGCACCCTGCTCCGACTCTGTCTCCCCGTCCGGGGGAGAGGAGGGAGGGGAGTACCGAACGGTGAACCGTGGAGGGAGGCGGGGCAGGAGTTGTCGGACTCCTGCCCGGCACTCGGCCCCAGGGACACTCGGTCCCCGTCCGCGGGCTCGTAAGCCTGGACGGCCCAATCGTCCTCCTCGGCCGCAGCAGCAAGAGCGTCCGCTCTCCGATTCCTGTCGCCCGAGGGGAGACGGGCGCAGTGTGTGCATGCTACCTGCTGGTTTAGAGCCGCGTACGCGTGCTCTGACCCCAGGCAGGATTCGCATACTGCTTTTATCTGTGCTGGTCATAACTCATTATGAACCCAGAGCCACATGAGGGACAATCTCTCACACATTGTTACTCATGTTTACTCTGCAATTGAAGTGTCTCTTGTGCTTCAGTAATGGTGTGCTGAAGAAAAGAGGGAGCAGATTGTCGGGCCTCCTTCCTATTTATACCGGAAGGGAGGCCGAGGGTGGGGCCCACCTTGCGGGTGGGCGTGGACTGCAAGTGTTTCAGTGCTGCGCGGGTGCGCAGGGGGATTAACCAATAGCGATTGCCTTAGAGGGCGAAGCCATATACGAAATATAACTGTCAACCCGCACTCTGCTGTTCCTCAGCGCCGCTCCCCCTCCCTCCCGCTGAAATTATGAATGAAAAGCGTATAGTCATCATAGATAACACGGCAGGGTCCGTGACAGTTTGTTTTAATCTGATTTCGAATAAACAAAGTCTTAGTTTTTTATAATATTAAACTTGTTTCGCCAAATTCAGATGATACATGCACTTTTAAGCTTGTAAAGGCATAATTACAAGCGGCAACTTAACGTCACAGCAGGCATAACAACAGCCGGTGTTTCTTGTGAGTGTTTCCCCGGGAAACAAACACAATACACCAAACGCGTCACAGATTATTTTGCTGTATTTGGCTGGTGAACGAAATCATGTGCACAGCTCGTGACGTAACTAGGAAGCTAGTGGAAGGTATCAGTACAACAAGTAAAAAAAAACGTTTATAAATTAATCTGATTTAAAGTGATGTTTAAAACTCAGTTAATGGAGCTCATTCACTGGCGCTTCCACAAACAACAACCAACATAATTATTACATTCAAATGAAGTACATTATTCAAGTTTACATTGGATAATAACACGGGAGAAATTAGCGGAAGCGCTCTCTGTTCCTCTCTCCCCCTCTCTTTCTCTCCTGACAGCCTGTCAGTATCTCATGCAGCTCACTGATCCAGTAATGAGTGACCCGACAGTGAAGAATAAATATATTGTAACGGACTAGTTATAATGTTGATGTTTGATGTGTTTGTTGTTCAGAGTTTGTTTGCATTTTAGAGAGTGTCAGTGAACGTGCCACTGTTTTGATGGACGGTTCTTGTGACCTGTAGCTGTGGGTTTGGGTGGGAGAGTGTTGTCTGGTTGGTTGGGGCTGGAAGAGGGAGGTTCCTGGGGAGAGAGACGCGGGAAGCTATTGGAGAGCTAGCGGGAGACGTGACGGAGTGTGAGAATACGACAGGATTAGTGGATTGTTTTGGCGTGGTTATGGCCAACAGTAAACCTGTGATCTGTACAATAAACTCCCGGATAAAGGACAAACTAAGCCTCCCTGTGTTCCTGTAGTGAGACACTACAATATTTATAACTAGTTTAGCTTGTTCCGGAGGTAGATAACATAAGTGTGTTAGGTCTAACTCTTGTGTGTTTTGTATTTTGCTTTGTTTTGCTGCGCACAGAGAAAAGTGTCATGTATTTAAGTCATGCGATCAGCTCTCGCGATCGGCATTTTTAGAGTGCACCGATCGATTGGCAGAGAGTGAGTATCGGCTGATAACGATCGGCGGCCGATAGATCGGAGCATCCCTAACTAACCTGATGCCGAATTTAACAAAAACATTTAAATAATTGGTTTAAACAGCATAATAATAAGGACGATCGTCCGTTCTGTGATTCTCCAGAACACACCAGTCCGCCCCTGTGTAGCATGTTATTTCGATGAGGGATGAGCAGATCGCCACTGGACACAGCCACGCAAAAAACTGCGGTATTTCTACAACTCCTTATGGGTACTGCATTTTGTGAAGTGCTTTCCTCTGTGGTGAAACGATCAGCACTGCACTATGGAGGAAAGCGGCAGAAAGTCGCCTGGAGTTAAAGAGAGCTGGGCTGCGTTGCATGCATGGCTTCCTTCTGCAGGTAACGGGGAGAAGTGCTCTGGCAGCGGTCTCGTTCAGGATCCGAAAATAAAATTTCAATATTTTGCACACTTATTCCACTTATTTCTAGTGTTCCACTGGTTACGGTGCCGTGTGCCAATGGTGGCACGCGTGCCAGGGGTTGCCGACCCCTGCTCTAAACCAGTGTTTCTCAAACTTTTTCATACCAAGGACCACTTAACCAATAAAAAAACACTCATGGACCACCTAACTCCACAAATGTCTAAAACACATCATTTTTTACAAATTGCCTGAAAATGGTACAAACAAGTGGCAACATGTGTGATGAAGGTGTTTATCTGGGCTATATTATGCAATTAAAAGTGAAACTTAAGCTCGCTCTATTGCGGAGATATTCCCGCGAGAGTGCAAAAAACTTTAATTAATTAATTCATTTCAAATGTGACATTTTACCAATATACTCACGGACCACTAGGGGGCACTCACGGACCACCAGTGGTCCGCGGACCACACTTTGAGAAGCACTGCTCTAAACAATATCAACGGATCAGCCTGTCCTCCTACAAAAAACGACCAAATAGGTTGATTGTTCAGCAGCTTTAAACTTTAAGCTTTACGTTTTAAAGTGTAGCACCTCTAGTGGTCTAGTAAGAAACAACATGCTCCCGTTGATTGCAAACGCTCCGGAGGGTAGTTTATTCACAAATAACCCTCTCTAGGGACGTGCACAGACATTTTGGGGGGCGGGAGCTCAAGTGAGAAAAAGGGCACTTCCCATAATCATTTATAAAAAAACGTTTTAAAACAAAAAGTTAAATATAGGCTAGTTGCACATCTCTGACTTACTGACCAATTTATTTTAATACCCTCACACTCACGCAAGTGTTTCATACTCAACAGAATTCTACAAAATAATCAGTTAACACAGAGAGAATGGTCTTCTTTAGTATTCACTACGCACAAGAACAGATAACAAACTAGTACAATTGATAGTTATTAAATGAGCAGCCAACAATCAAAATTATGAAGTTACTGTTTAAGGACATTACAGGCAAAAATATCGTTTTTTCATGTACTTGTACATTTTGTTATTCTGGTCTATTTGCTTCCATGTTTTCTTTCACTCTAATGGAAAGAAAACTTCAAAAAAAACACATAAATGGTGTATGTTTTACTGCATGTCTGAATTCATCTATAGATTTAAAGCTAATCTGCATACTTAAACATAACATTTAAGGGGAAAATACTGACTTGACGTAAGTAACTATCTGGGGAAGTTGTGAGGTGATATCTTTTTTTTAAAAATGTTTATCCTTTTCACCTGCAATGCCTTGGTAAATGCATGCAAATTAGCGCAGTTTAATTAGACCTATTAACGCCTAATTTGAATATCAATGTGGCGATTGTGATGACGTTATTAGATACACATTTTACTGTATTCACCTTTAGTGTGCGTCTCCCCTTAAGTAGGCCTACAGTACATTAGTCTGTAGCCTATGCCCATGATAAATTGCCTTAGCTACACTTTGAGCTAACTTATCCATTAGTATCCTACCTTAGTTATACTATTTGTTTTTGTCTTATGGCTAATTAGCTGACCCGAGGCACTGGCAGCTTAATCTTGTCATCACCACTCACCTTCAAACAAGCCAAGAAAAAAACAGCATAACATGGGACTTTAAGGTGGGAGGTGCTGCTACCTGTCTGTCTGAAGTGACTGCTGATGTCCGCACCGCTGTGCAGCATGCTGTGCAGGAGACGTGGAGGGAGGGCAACCAGGTCTCACCCGTCTCACCAGAATGCGTGACTCCACCACGACTCCTTAACACCGCAGTGCGAACAACGCAAACAACGCCAATGTAAAGTGATAGTGAATGAGGCTCCTTTGTCGTGTATGGCATTATGTGTGCCTCTATCCTGAGCGCGCACTTGAACATTTTTGAGCACAGAGAAATATATTTTCTCTCATAAAACTCCTGCTCCGTGCGCAAGCAGACCGCTGCACGCGCTCTCTCTCTCCCCCGCTCGCTCAACCTCTCCAGCCTGTGCGCGCTCAATTTTGCCTGCGCTCGCTCAAGTTGTCACAGCGTTACAAATGTGCCACAAAACCAACCAATCGGAGAACTCGAGAAGGTAAATTCTGATTGGCTGGTCGTCTCCACTCATATCTTCTATCTGAGATGAGAGAGGGATTTTCGGTTGCCATCAGGCTGTTGACGTTCTTATTACACATCTATCGTTGACATTTACAGGACATGACAGACTCGAATGAAGAGAATAGCACGCCACAGTGTCTGGTGAGTTATACATTTCTAGTTTTCTGATATCACGTTATTGTTTGCAATGCCTGAGTTTGCTAGCCGGCAACATAGCTATAGGGGTAGTTTAAGCAAACCGCTAACAAACCGTAGCCTACATGTACATGAACACTTCTGAGGTATTGATTACTTGCTGTAAGCATTAGAGGTGGCAGAATGACAAAACATGTTTCTCTCTCTATCACAATTTTGGGTTGACCAGAACCTGGACCAACTTCTGTTTCCTGTTCTACAATGGGCATAGAGCTTGCGTTAATTTTCAACCGGACAGATGAGGCTAGGATACCGGAGAAAGTTAGCAACACACGTTAACCATGAACAGCCTATTAATCCGTTCTCTTAATGTTATTTCTTCCAACGTTGTGGAATTAGAGAAAAGGGGCTTCTTAACGTGCTTTTATCCGGGGTGGAGGGAGTTACATATTAGTTAAATATAACATTGGGGCGTGTGATTGTAGTGGGTGGAGTGGGTGAAATGAGGATATCCATTTTGGAGTTCAAGCTAGTATAAAACGAACGTTACACAATAATAAGGAAGAGAGCTATTTGTGTGATACATCGCTATTGATATGGATTTTGAGTGCATATTTGAGACTTCCAAACAGTAAACAAAAACGTAACTTATGGGTGAGTATTTTTAGCAGAGCCATATAATGTCCTTGTGATTCTTTTGATTCTTACCTGTCTGTATTATGTTGCAGCTCAGCTGATGTTGAATTGATGGCAAAGGGAGAGGGACTTAAGGGAGAGTGAAAACACAAGGTAAGTTTCAAATAGGTCAGCAATTTCCCATCCTATAGGTTGCTAGATGTATCTAACCCTTTCTCCTGTCTCCCTCTTTCAGAAATGTTGGATGAAGTGTCGGTCTCGTGGAGAGACCGGCCCTTCAGCAACAAGGTCCCAATCCAGGGTGCCTCCTCCCTGGACTGCGATGGAATGGAGAGGCTCGGCCTGCTCTGCATGCCGCCCATGGAACCGCTGGTGGTGGCCCACCTTCTACCGAAGGTGGGCCCCTCACCGAGCAGGAACCCCACGCTGCCAGCAAAGGCGGACCGCTTTCAGTCTACAATGACTGAAAAGTCCTACAAAGCGGCAGCGCTGTCCGCCAGGGCCCTGAACGTATCCTCGTTGCTAACCGCCTACTAAGCGGAGCTCTGCGAGGACCTGTCGGGTAGCCCGGGAGCAGCCACTCTGGATGAGATGGCAGCGGTCACGGACATTTGGAAGGGTCCAGCCGCTGCCTTTGCAGCAGCAGTCCTTCACCCAAGCTGTCTCGAACTCTGCTCGGTTTAAAGCACCGGACAAGCAGAGGTCGCAGCCCACCCCGAGTCCCCAGCCCAGGCTGGAGACAAGGGCAAGTTGGCCGAGAAAACTCCGGGTCCGGCTGCAGCTCAGGCAACCCAGAATTTCGGCCAGCAGTCGAGGAAGAAGAAGCGAGCGGCGTGACAGCCCCTCCTTCTCCCCTCCGTGAATGTGTTCCCGCCGCCTTGAGAGATGCCTAAACACCATCCTCAAGTCCGCACAAACACAGGTCACACATTGATTGATTCCTCTGTCATAAAACATTTGCCGCTGACGCATCCAGGCTTCAGGCCGAGGGCGCAGCTAAAAAAAAAATGAAAAGAAAATCAATGAAGCCAATAAACAGCCTGTCAATTGTTCCCCTTCTGAGAGCAGCTACGGCATCTCTCAAAAGGCGGATTATTGGCGGGTCTGTGAAGGCACCACCGCCACGCGCACGTGCAGTGCCGGTTGGAGCTGTAAAGGCACCACCGTCACGCGCATGCACAGTGCCGGCTGGGGCTGTGAAGGCACCACCGTCACACGCATGCGCAGTGCCGGCTGGAGCTGTAAGGGCACGACCGTCACGTGCATGCGCAGTGCCGGCTGGAGCCGTAAGCGTGACATCTCAGCTGGCTCTAAGGAGCATACAGCAGGAGATACTCACGACATCTGCCTGGGCTTCTCAAAACAGTTATACTTTATCTGTTTTCACAAGCCCAGAGAGAGTCAACCCATATTCTGGAGAGAGAGGCCCTGTCTCTGTCAACAATATCCCATAGTGAGACATCGAATGGAGTGTTATGAATGAGAACTATGTTACTTACGTAACCCCAGCACTCAGAGTAACATGAAGTGAGATGTCTCACCAGACGGCCCTCCTTGCTATGGTGAAGCGAGAAGAGGTGCTTATTTTGAATGACGCATGCGTTGTGGCGCAAGCTACTTATTGGGGGTGATTTCCCCTGACGCTGACGTCAAGATCACCAGCCAATCAGGATTGGCGCTTCTGTTTGCTCCGCGATGAGGCGCATCCCATAGCGCATCCCACATCTCACTTCATGTTACTCTGAGACTGGGGTTACGTAAGTAACCTATAGTTCTGTCCTCTCCTCTGTCCTGCCTTCTCCTCAGTCCATCCGTTCTTGAATCCTTCCGCTGTCACACTTTTCAGTGGCCCAACTGCTTTGCATTTCATCTCCTCCTTTACAGTCTCTTCGCTGTTTCATGGAGGGCGTATTCCGCTCTCATGTCCCACACTCTGCTCTTATGCCAAATCTCGTGGCTCAGTTTGGAACTTCGTGTCCTGTCTGAGGGACCGATGAGAGTTTGCCTCTTTGTCAGCATACTGGTTTGGTTCTGGATGCCTCAGGTGGAGATGGTTCTGGTCGGGTTCTCTGTCTGTTCGATGGAGGAGGAGTCTCCTGTGGTGAGGACATTTGTCTGAAGATGGGGTCGTAGTGTTTTCTGACAGGCAGAGAGAGAGAGAGAGATCTCGGGCCGCATTACCTATAGTTAATTCTAACACACTGAGGTAAAATAAATCCAATCCTTTCCACTCCATTTTCCTAATCTTACTATCTGTTTTAGATGTTAAATGCCATCTAAACCCAATTAATGTCTACTATGGTTGTGCCATATCCCTAAACATTGTTTTCACCCACTGTAACATGTTTACTCCAAATAACTCTTTCAGGAAACCATCTTCTTCCATAAACTGAAATACCTAGATGTTTCAAGCACCCCATATTTCACACACTAGAAAAGAACGTCCCCATATTTTCTCCATTATTTTAAATCTCACTGTTATTTAGAACATAAGTCACTTTTGTGACTGGACATATTATATCTGCAATGTCGCCACAATCTGCTGGGGAATTTTGTTCATAGCGTTTGTACGTACAAAGCTGTACTTGTGGGTTAGTAGCCTGTTTCTACTGTAATCATTTTCAATAATTGTGCTCAGGTCACCGGTCGGTTGTCCATAAACTTAACAGGGGGTGTTTCTGGTACAGACTAAAACATGGATCCAGTGTATTTGGAGATTCCCCTAATCTGTAAATCCCCATCACTTACATATCCCAATCACTTAAACCCATCTCATCATTTGATACAAGAACTGCATATATGGGGGGTGAATCATCTTGATTGTAACCGCCTCACCTTTGGGACAGAGTATTTCTAACTCCTCCTCTTGTTGCTCAGCTGATCTTTTGGCTCTGGGGATAAGTGAAACTCTCTGAAACACAGCTGGAGTTTTGTTAGTGATGTGAGCATTATCTATGAGTGAACTAATGGCTCCATGTCTTACTTGATATTGTACTCCCCATCCAACCAGAAAGGTTCCACGTGTAATGAGCACAATCAACAATGCTATCCTGACTCTTATCCCTAGGGGACCCCACAATTGCTTTGGCTTTGTTCTTGACATCATCTCTATTTATCCATGGTTGTGTCAGTTACAGAATTTAAATAATGAGTACTACGATAACGTATATAGACTCTTTTTCAGATGTAAAACAAAAATAGGTTTTACTTTAGTGTACAATCTATAAAAAAATCTAGAGACAATTTGTCTTTTGAGCTGTTTCTATCTTTATCTTATTTCTATTTATTGTTTTGTTCCAGCTCTGCCAAATCAGTCCTAACTCCCAATAATGTTCTGGAAGTTGCCAGTGAAGGGTGACAATGTGTGAGGTGGTGTCAATTTGCTCCTTTTTATTTACCTTTAAACCGGAGCACGTGTGAAGTTCATTACAACTTCTCACTGTTCCGTCCACCGGGATCAGCTCACTGTCTTTTGTGAACTTTCACCCTCACCCAATCACCTGGCCCGAACAGGAGTCTCTTCTGGTATCTCGTCTGGTATCTCTGTAGCTTTCCTAGCCTGTGTAGACAAAACTTGGATAATATTACTCAGAGTTCTGACATATTCATTACTTTTATTCGTCTAATATCTAAAACTGGACCACTCCCTCCTTGGAGGAGGCCCAAGCTTCGGCATACCTTTTGTCGTTATGAGACCTATTATTAACTACATGTTATTATTTATTAACTACAACGTCACTGAAATCAACATAACTGTATAATCATGACACTCCCTCCTTTGAGTATAACATGCTCAATCAATATTGCAATAATTACCCTATTCTGAACAGGACATGTAAAACGATAGTTACGGCTGTAACTACGGTTCTATGAGTCCCGGATGACCGCCAGAGGCGGTGCTTTAGCACTGGACATGTCCATCGCGCGCATGCGCAGCTCGAGTACCAATAACAACAAAGTCACCTGTGACCCACGTGACACCGGCTATATCAGCCGGTATTGTCAGAGGATCTGTTCCCCGAATCTTCTCGCGAGCACACAATAATTCTGAGTGACAGGGAACTCTGGCGGTCATCCGGGACTCATAGAACCGTAGTTACAGCCGTAACTATCGTTCTATTTCGTCCCTACTGACCGCCACAGGCGGTGCTTTAGCACTGGATGACTTATACCAACAATGTCATGAGAATCCAAGCCCTTGCTCACCACTGGAAGCAGCGGAGCTCGGCAAAAGGACCACGCCCAAAGAATGGGGAGTGGCGACATTGACCTGATGACAACTGGATAATGTGCCAGAAGACGCCCACGACGCCGCGGCGCAGATGGTCTCCAGGGGCACCCCTCTCAGGGCAGCCCAATATGTTGAGATGCCTGAGAGTCTGAGAGTCTCACCTCGGGCATGTATTGTTTATGGAGAGGACATGCAACTCCCCGACTCGCTTCCCTGAGGCTATGGCAAGCAGAAATGCTGCCTTCGTGGGCAGCCACCTAAGCCCCACCTGGGCCAGGGGCTCGAAGGGAGGAGATGATAGGGCATCCGGCAGCAGGGGGAGGTCCCGAGCCGGAGCCCTCGGGGTGCTAGGGGGACGCTGCCGTAAAGCCCCTCTCATAAAGAGGGACACCGACCTTTGGCACCCCGCTGTGGCACCGTCGACCTGAACATGTCGGGCAGAATCGCAGCCACATAAATTCAGAGTGGAGTGAGAACGTCCACTATCTAGAAGGGACTGTTGTCTAAGCAACAATGTACATGCTGTCCCCAAGGAACACGCACATTCTTGCCCCCCAGTTGGGGTAGAAAGTGCGTGAGTGCAAGCTGCACGGCCCGAAGCTCTAGCACGCTGACCTGGCGCGCACTCTGCTGGGCAGACCGCTGACCCTGACCGGTCCTGCCCTGCCGCACTGCACCCACCCTGAGAGACATGCACCTATGGTGATGGTCTCCTGGCGGGATGGGATGGCGCCCATGGGCACGCCTACCAGGAGATAGGCCCTGCCCCTCCAGCGTGACGGAGAGTGGAGCAATGCTGCGACACCCTGACTTCACTGTGCCTGTGCCACTTGGCGTCCAAGTGAAGGCTGTTCAGCCACATCTGCATGGGGCGCAACGACAGCGGGCCTAAGGGCCCAGCGGCCGAGGCAGCTGCCAGTCTGCCCAAGGGCCGGAGGAACTGAATATAAGGCACCCTCTTGCCCGGCCCACGTGGAAGTAGGCATCCCTCAGTTGAGAACCACTCCACCTGTGCGTATGCAGTAGTCAGCATATAGAATGGCAGCACCTTCAGGAATCTGTTGATTCCTCTGAGGTCCAAGATTGGGCGAAATCCGCCGACTTTCTTGCTCACGAGAAAGTATGCCGAGTAGAACCCCCTGGCTAAGCAGAGGGTCTTACTGGGTTGATTGCGTCCTTGGACAAAGGACGGACAACTCTTGGCCCAGAGGTAGGGCCCCTGCCGGATCGCTGACGACTGTCAATTAGACCCAGCCGAAGGCTAGGGGCCGGAGCTGCGGTCCGTACCCCTGGGTTAAGGTGAAAACCACCCAAGGGACGGAAGTACAGACTGCCCAGAAAACTGAGCTGCTGCTGGGAAAGCAGCCGCCGACCACTCCCGGGATTTCAGAGCCCAGCCCCCCGGACCCTGGAGCCTCTTGGGGGGTTCTGGTAAGGCTCTGGGGCACGAAAGTCATTGGGAGGCGGTTTGAGTGGGCCGCTAAGACCTCTGCAGACCACCCCTGTAATCCGGCGGCTGAGTGCGGCTGCTAGAGCGGCCCCTGGGCCTGCTGGGAGTGGGCACAGGTCTGCGAGGACCCGAGTGCTGCTGCCTGGTCTGCCCTGAAGGGCCAAGAGGCGACTTCATCATGCCCCTATCGGCAGCTAGCCGATCCACTTTAGAGGACAGCCTGTTTCTAGTCCTTCTATTGGGGGGAGCACACATTGCCATCGCTCCCTCAAGTCGCCGGGAACGGCCGCATTGATCTGGAGAAGGACGTGACAAGGAGAGGTGTCTGTTGGCTGCTGCCAGACGTTCCACCTCAGTGATTCTAGCCACTCTGAGCACCGAGGCATGCAGCTACAGCTCATGCAGGCGTTTACCGTGAGAACCTCCCTCAGATGCTCGAATTTTGTCCCCACTGACCGCCAGAAGCGGCCGAGGCAGGAGGGGCAGCGGTCGTGGTCATCCTCGGGCTCAAGAGAAGCCATACAGGCGCTACATGAATGAACCATTCTGTAGGTAGCCAGATGCAGCGTAGCCGGGAGCAGGTGCGGGAACACAGCCTTCACCAGCTACCTGCTTAATGGAAAGAGTAGAGCGGTGCTACTACTCACCGAACAGAAAAAGGGATGTAGCTACATCCACATTACCGGTAGAGGGAGCGGGAGCGAGAGCACTGCCTTCACCTAGCTGGGTAAAATAAAGAAGCTTAACAGTATACGCAAGACGTTAGCCGAGCGGCTGCTGCTGCATCAGCTACCTGCTTAACGGAAAAAACAGGGCAGTTCCGCGTCTACCAGGAGCGGGTGCGGGAACACAGCCTTCATCAGCTACCTGCTTAACGGAAAAACAGGGCAGTTCCGCGTCTACCAGGAGCGGGGGCGAGAACACTACCTTCACTGGTTGAGTTAGAGACGAATGCCAGATGCAGCGTGAGCGGGTCCGGGAACACAGCCTTCACCAGCTACCTGCTTAACAGAAAGAGTAGAGCCGCGCCGCTAATCGCCCAACAGAAATAGGGATGTAATTACACCCACGTTACCAGCAGAGGGAGCGGGAGCGAGATCAACTGCCTTCACCTAGCTGGATTAGTAAGTAAGGCAGTTTACCAAGAGCGGGGGCGAGAACACTGCCTTCACTGGCTGAGCTAGAGGCGAGTGCCAGATGCAGCGTAACCGGGAGCGGGTGAGGGAACACAGCCTTCACCAGCTACCTGCTTAATGGAAAAAACCAGGCAGTTTAGCGTCTACCAGGAGCGGGGCGAGAACACTTCCTTCACTGTTAAAATTTAAAGAAAAGACCGAATGCCAGATGCAGCGTAACGGGAGCGGGTGCGGGAACACAGCCTTCACCAGCTACCTGCTTACGGAAAAAAAACAGGCAGTTTAGCGTCTACCAGGGAGCGGGGGCGAGAACACTGCCTTCACTGGTTAAATTAAAGCCGAATGCCAGATGCAGCGTAAACCGGGAGCGGGTGCGGGAACACAGCCTTCACCAGCTACCTGCTTAACGGAATAAACAACGCAGTTTAGCGTCTACCAGGAGCGGGGGCGAGAACACTGCCTCACTGGTCTAGTTAGAGACGAATGCCAGATGCAGCGTAACCGGGAGCGGGTGCGGGAACACAGCCTTCACCAGCTAACTGCTTAACAGAAAACAAGGCAGTTTGGCATCTACCAGGAGCGGGGGCGAGAACTGCCCTCACTGGTTGAGTTAGAGACGAATGCCAGATGCAGTGTAACCGGGAGCGGGTGCGGGAACACAGCCTTCACCGGCTACCTGCTTTAACGGAAAAACGAGGCGCCGTTTGGCGTCTACCAGGAGTGGGGGCGAGAACTGCCTTCACTGGTTAAGTTAGAGACGAATGCCAGATGCAGCGTAACCGGGAGCGGGGTGCGGGAACACAGCCTTCACCAGCTACCTGCTTAACGGAAAAAACAGGCAGTTTAGCGTCTACCAGGGAGCGGGGGGCGAGAACACTGCCTTCACTGGTTAAATTAAAGACGAATGCCAGGATGCAGCGTAACCGGAAGCGGGTGCGGGGAACAAGCCTTCACCAGCTACCTGCTTAACGGAATAAAACGAGGCAGTTTAGCGTTACCAGGAGCGGGGGCGAGAAAACTGCCTCAATTGGTCGAGTTAGAGACGAATTGCCAGATGCAGCGTACCGGGAGCGGGTGCGGGAACACAGCACTTCACCAAGCTTACCTGCCTAACAGAAAAACAAGGCAGTTTTGGCATCTACCAAGAGCGGGGGCGAGAACTGCCTTCACTGGTTGAGTTAGAGACGAATGCCAGATGCAGTGTAACCGGGAGCGGGTGCGGGAACACAGCCTTCACCGGCTACCTGCTTAACGGAAAGACGAGGCCGTTTGGCGTCTACCAGGAGTGGGGGCGAGAACTGCCTTCACTGGTTAAGTTAGAGACGAACGCCAGATGCAGCGTAACCGGGAGCGGGTGCGGGAACACAGCCTTCACCAGCTACCTGCTGAACGGGAAGAGTAGAGCGGTGCTACTACTCACCGAACAGAAAAAGGGATGTAGCTACATCCACATTACCGGTAGAGGGAGCGGGAGCGAGAGCACTGCCTTCACCTAGCTGGGTAAAATAAAGAAGCTTAACAGTATACGCAAGACGTTAGCCGAGCGGCTGCTGCTAACGATCAAGCGAGATCAAGTCAAATAACACACATGTTAAGACCAGATAACTAGCTTCTAAAGAAGAGAATAGCACAGAGCCGTAGTTACAGCAGTAACCATGGCCAGGGCTCACACGACATATAACCGTAGTTACAGTAGTAACTATGGCTAGTACTTACATGGCATAGAGCCGTAGTTACGGTATTGCCTATGGCCAGTACGTGCACGGCTTGGAACCGTAGTTACAGTAGTAACTATGGCCAGTACTTACGGCTTAACCCCGTAGTTACAGTATTAACTATGGCCAGTACTTACACAGCTTGGAACCGTAGTTACAGTAGTAATTATGGCCAGTACTTACGGCTCAGAACCTTAGTTACAATAGTAACTGTGGCCGGTGCCTAAAAGTGTCAGCCAACGGCTGCCCACTAGGACAATATAATATTGGGAGGATGAAATCCTCCTTAATGCAGAGCACACGGCACACACAGTGAAGATTGTCCTCTGCATATCGTCCTAGTGCTAGGAGTCTAGTACTAGGAGCAGTAAATACAACGATATAGCGCTACTGCAACCATACCATGCGTTTACCGGGAGCGGGAGCGAGAGCACTGCCCTCACCGGCTGAGTTAAAATAATTAAGCTTAACCGTACATGCAAGGTGTTAGCCAAGCGGCTGCTGCTAACAATCAAGCAACCAAGTCAGAACACAATGTTAAGACCAGATAATTAAGCTTCTAAGAAAGAGAACAGCCCGCATAGAACCGTGCCTGGTTACAGTAGTAACCGCACATGCCGAGCACCCAGCACCCGCCGTGAAGATGTTCTCTACATATCATCCTAGTGCTAGGAGTCTAGTACTAGGAGCAGTAATACAACGATCTAGCGCTACTGCAATCAAACCCTATGCTACAGGGAGCGGGAGCACTGCCCTGAGTTAATAGTTAAGCTTAACAGCAAGGTGTTAGCCAAGCGGCTGCTGCTAACAATTCAAGCAACCAAATCAGAACACAAATGTTAAGACCAGATAATAGCTTCTAAGAAATAGAAAGTACTTACCTTACTTTCTGCACCTAAACGAAAAAACGGGTTTAAAGTATGACCCTCTGGGCTTCCATACTAAATTGAATGCTGGGACTCAAATGCTAATGATAGCTCGGGCACACGCCACAAGCAGAACTTTCAAAAGAGCATAAGGGCAACTTTATGGGAGAGGAAGCGGGAACACTGTCGTCACCAGAAAGTCTAAGCCACAAACAATAAGACGGTAATCAGGACAACTTGGCTGGGAGCGGGTGCGGAAACACAGCCATCACCAGCAACAAGCTGTCACAAACCTGTCTGTCGAGGCTCTGCACAGCGCACAGCCGGCCGCAGCTCCTGGAGGACGCGTTTAATGACCCGTAGCCTCCGACTGTCAGTCGCGAAGCTGCACGCGGCCAGCTGTTTGCAGAGAAATCCTCAGATCAAACGTTCAAAACTGAACGCTGTAGGCTACAAAAACGTAGCCAACGGTACCCTCGCGCAGCGAGAAGATGAAAGGAACAGATCCTCTGACAATACCTGCTGATATAGCCGGTGTCACGTGGGTCACAGGTGACTTTGTTGTTATTGGTACTCGAGCTGCGCATGCGCTCGATGGACATATCCAGTGCTAAAGCACCGCCTCTGGCGGTCAGTAGGGACGAAATAGAACCCATAACGTTGCATCAAATACATATAACTTTACTCCGTTACCATAAGGTGTACACAAAATATCGTATGATGTATGGTTTTCTGATAGTATAAAAACATATTCACTAAAATCTGCCATTAGCACAAAAAATGGTTTACTTGTTGCAATAATGGCTTTTGTCCTGGTATTGTTGCTGCGAAAAACAATACCCCTGGTGTCGCTAATGCGTCTCAATAATTCTAGGATTAGAGGATTGTTTGATACTGCTGAACAAAGATATGATAAAATAATATTTCTCTAAACTAGAGAGAAAATACGAACTATTCTCACCGAGGGTGACATGTATGAAGGACTGGTGCTCCTCACTCAAAATGAGATATTGCCTTACGCACTACACTATAAATCAGTAAGTTACTCCAGAATAAAAAAAGAAAAACTGATTCTGAAACTGTTGTAAAAAACCCTACAACTTCTTCATCCAAGCTCTCAATCAGTGTTATGTTATTTAATCTGCAGCTCATTGCCTTAAAACAGATACTTCAGACCGATTATAAAATGTTGTTTATGAGAAAAATGTAATCTGACTCCATAAATCACATAATTATTGACTAAAAATCTACACTTCCAATAACAATAAATGAAGTTCCCCTTTAAACACAGCCCCGGTCTTCTGACGGGGTCTATCTATGTACTGGCTGGAAAATGTTGTGCCAGTCTCGGTCACTCCGTCACTGTTCTCCCGCTAACAGTCACTCTCTAGTTCAGCTGGGTTCTTGTTGAGTTCTTCACTGGTTTGAGACAAGCGACCCTATCGGACACCTCCCTTTGTAGCCAGACTTCACCACAGCAGAATCGAGTTTCTGCTTTTAGGTCTCAACAGCTCCACGTCAGGTGTATCGCAGCCCCTTGAACTGCAGTCGGTTGTAAACAGGAGGTAAGGATCCTCCGTCTTGGGCGAGTACTAGGTTTCCGTCTTCATATTTTGGGTGGAAACCCATCGTCTTGACCTCACTAGCTGTGTGGACACAATAGTTTTCTGTGTGGGGGAACAACATCACTCGTAATCTCTTTCCTTCTCATAATTATAAAAATAGTCTGCTAAATGTTCTATTCTGTGGATGCTTTATGTGTAAATGCAAATGCTACTCTCGATTTTGTTTTACATTAAACCTCTCCCTCCTGTGGTGACAGATATGGCTCAATGTAGCTGGATTTCAAAATACCCTGTGCTGAAGATGCATCACCTGGTGGTCTGACCCTCTAAGCTTCCTCATTCGTCTTTGACATCTCTGGGACCCCCTGCCTCCGTTGTCATCATGGAAAACCTCCCCGGGGTAACTGCATTGAGGGCCGTTGTTTGGTGCAATGTTCTGCGGGACACTCTCTGGACCAATGTGTCAGCTGGACCACATTTGTAGCAGCCTTCATCTGTTCTTCGTCTTGATCGTGGCTCTCCTCTTCATTGTCCCTTTTGTTGATGCTGTATGGGAGTGTATGCTGTGCTTGCGGCTGTACTTGGGTAGGAGGATATTGCAGGTGTTTTGCTGTGCCGAAATTGTGTGGGAAGATATTCTGGTACTGCAGCATCCAGTGTTGCGGACAATATCTGGCCCAATGTGAGAACTGACCACATAAGGAGCATCCTTCACCTTGGAAAACCTTCTCCTGTTGATCGATTACCTCCTTGGAAACGCCCTCCTCCTCTGCCACTTTGTCTTCCTCGGAAACCTCCTCCCCCTCCTTTGTTTGATTCTGCACCTGAATCTCTGGGACCTCCTGAGCTTGAATTGTTGGAGGTGTCTGACCTGCCTTCTCTGGTTCTATGGCCATCCCTGATGTAGCTGCCATTTGCCTTGCCGCTTTCTTGTTTTATTAGCTTCGGTATCTTTCTCAGCTATTTGCATCTTCAAGAGTCTCAGTTGTAGTGCTTCCATTTCTGTCTTTTGTGTCTTTCTTCTGTGATTTCTTCTAATCGTATGTTCTCTTCTATCAGGTGTTTTGATTTACTGGTTAGCACTCCTTACTTCATACTCCAATTCTTTGAGATGTTTGTCCATGGAGACTCTATCCAACTGAAAGACTTCTCCTATAGAACCAACATTCGGGGAGGGAGGAGGGACTTCGGCCAGGCTTAGATACAGCTTCGGAGTTTGTATTACTGGAGACTCTTTGGTTTTTTCTGCTATGTCTTCTCTCACTGCCAGGTCTGCTACTTGGACCACATGTATGCTGTCTGCCAATAGGCTGGCATATTCCAGATGGAGTATCAGACTTGTAACTCTTATAAATCTTTCTTCAGCTTCTCTCCATATAGGTAGCTGTTGTAGGCATTGTTCGTGCTCATAGTCGAGTACTGCTCTTCTATGGGCTTTTGTTGGTCCAGGTTGATCATCTGCTGAAACCAGTCCTCTTGTTTGCCACTGTTCCAACAGTTTCTCTATTTGGTTCATGTCTTCTGTCTTTTAATTGGAAAGGTTAAAGCATCTGAACTGATTTTTATCCTTCCCTTGATATCTGCAGTCGAGCCTGGCTCTGCGTCTGGTCTCAACTTAGTTTCTCTTGGTGACATGTTCTCTAACTATTCGAATGATCAAAGATTGAAACACTAGTCCTCTGACTAGTACCTTTGTATTCCTTCAAAAATATCCTATGTCATCAGAATAGTTACATTTTTTTTTATTTATAAAGTTAATTAAAATATACAAATTATGCAAATTTTAAAATCTGAAATGCTAAAAATAAAAATGGTACAGTGTATGGTTTTGACTATGAAATATGAAAATTAGAAATCTGGTGAAAATCTAAATCTACTGTGTACAGTGCATACCGAAATGTATGCAATTATGTAAATGTCATAACTTGTGTTAGCTTCAATACATTTGTTTGCTTATTTGAAAGAGTCTTATATAAAGTTTCTTATCTTATAATTAGAAACCACTTGCAATTCTATCTCGGCGATGAAGCA
Organism: Chaenocephalus aceratus; assembly: GCA_023974075.1. Lineage (NCBI taxonomy): Eukaryota > Metazoa > Chordata > Actinopteri > Perciformes > Channichthyidae > Chaenocephalus > Chaenocephalus aceratus. The sequence continues at coordinate 20,923 of JAMFTG010000780.1, forward strand.
TGTGTTTATTTATAACACTTAAAATTAGACTTCAAAATGCTATTGAGTGTTTCCTCTATGTAATAATTCTGTACTACCAGCAGAGTGCGCTATTGTAATTTCCAGCTTAATCCACTAGGGATTACTGTTGCATAACTAACCTCTATTTAACAATAAAAGCTTATTTTCTTCTTAAAAATGGAAAGAGAATTACACTAGGGAAGAACATTACACTATGGTAAAACAACACAGCACATAACCGCCAAAACACATTTGCAAACTGGAATATTTCAAAAAACCGTCAATTCACACTTGCAAGCAGAAAATAAACTTCCAAAATCAGATCCCTACAAATACCAAACTTCCCACGGTAAGATAACCTGTCTATTTTATAGTTCCAACTCTGCAAAGAAATATGATTTGTCCTTCTCAAGATGGAGTGCCTCATGTGAGTAGGACTGGCTAAAAACAAACAGAGTACTTTCAATTAGCATTTCACGAAATGGCGACTGCCGTGAGGTTCATTGTAAACACGAGGGCAAGACAAGATGGCAACTGATTTTCCAACCTTTGACCTGAAGAACAAAGGGATTTGAAAACACCTCGTGGCTCTCACAGCGGAGTTTAAAATTAAACACAAAACAACACTGCAGTTTAAAATAACATTTCTATTTAATTTACAATTATAAATGGGCCTCATACCCTTACGTCATAGCCCTCAACCCATGTACGTAATGTTTTGACTTTAAGAGCCAGTATGGTTATATCGTCTGTTTAAACACGCTATAATGGGACAAAGTATGACGCTAATCAAACACAATCAGCAGAATATCGTCTATCTAACGCACGAATGTCGCACTTCTCGTCGTAATCCACACGCAATGTCTGTTTGAAAACAGAAAAAACAACCACTGAAAGCTTCAAACTTTTCAGGCCTTTTCCCAGAAAAGGCCTTTTTTAAAAAGAAAGCCTCACACTGTAATTAAAACACTCACTCAACTGTGTTCTTGTCTCAAACAGTCCCCACTGTTTAATGGCCTAAAACCATTCACGTTAAATTAAAACGTAACAAGAAACACTTTTTGAAATTATTGCCCTCATCACACAAAGGACTTTTAAAAAAGAAAAATAGCCTCACACTGTCTTTAACAGAAACACTCACTCCAATATTCTCAGCTTCCACTGTGATTGTGTTCTTTGTCTCAAGCAGTCCCGACTGCTAAATAGCCTCAAACCATTCACGTTAACTTAAAACGTAACAAAAAACACTTATTGGAGCGATTAGCCTTTTGCCGACATGTAATAACAGACAAACGAATAGCATGCAGGGTTAAATATAAGAAAATAAGTCATTTGAACTCACCCTGCTTGTGACAAAGCAACGCCTCGTGTTATATGATTGTTGTTGTTATAAATTTGGTTGTTTTAACATTAATTGCCCAGCTATTTTCAGGAACCGGAAGCAGCAGTCCAACACACAGTCCTAAGATGGTCCTGCATAAACTATTGAAGAATTTGACTTAACAGGCTTCTTCTTACCGAATTGTTTGAGCTCTCTGTGTGTCGAACGATTGCCAGCGGTTCCGGGCAACAGCCGGCTGTTATAGTCTCTCCCGGTCAAAATGAAAATCACGTCAGCTGGTCCCAATTGTATCTGTGTGTTATTCTCGCATCCAGGAGAGAAGCTTAAAAAGGAGGACTAAATGGAGTCTCTGAGATTGTTTCAAATTGGTACTTTAATAATACAAAGCGTGGTAATGTTACAAACAGGATATTGTTCGACAGAAAGCAGCTGTGTCTCTGGCTCTGGCAAGCGGAGAAGAGGCCGAACCCCTCAGGTCGCGCTGTTATATATCCTCTGCTGGCTCCTCCTTGCGGGCCGGCTCTCCACGTTTCAATGTCCATTGTTACGCATATCAGAGGATACAGACATTGTACATTCAATATATATCTAAACACGCCTTTTCTCCTCCTTAACTCTTCATGACTTTTCATTTAACACATTCTAAACGCTGTAATCAATACTCCAAAAAATACAGGAAATACTTCACAGCAGTTTGGTTTCCGGTCGTTCCGAATGTTGTCACATGCTACCCACATCTGTAAACAATAACGTACTCAAATAAAACTGTACCTTATCCAACAATAATAATATCTCGACGTCTATAGTTGTAGTTTGTGAAATCAGTAGGTTTCGCTGTGCAACATCATATCATATCGCTGCTAAATTCACCTCAATAGTAAATGGTATATTAGCCTCATGCTAACCGGAGATGAAGGATTTTCAGAATAAAAGCTTAACAACTGGTTGTGCACAAGAACTTCTGGTTTTTCAGTATAAAACAGCATTTTAAACTGACGGTATGTTTAAGGTGCACTATGCTATCAAAACATGATTTTAATTTCTAACACTTACTAATGTAAGATTACTGGGGGCTAAAGGAACAGCTTCATCGTATTTTACCTGCCATGGTCCTCTTTAATTCATCGCCAACGGTGATCTCCAAAACATTTTTAAATGTAAAAGTAAAGTTTCTGGATCCTTTCAGCTGAGTTAGAATTTGCTAGCAGGCTGCTGGAGTGGTGCACCACGACAAAGGAGCCTCATTCACTGGGGTTTTTGTGTGTGCAGACAGGTAAATGTAGCAAAGTTCGTGACTCGTGGTCGTCACGGAGGAGTCACACATTCTGGTGAGACCAGGTTGGGTAGAGAGAGCATCAGAACTTCACAGTCTAATCTCCCGACCTGATATTTGTATTTTGTCTTCAATCAATATATTTTTGGAAAGGGAAACTGTGCGCAAACAGCAGTAGATATGTATTCATTTATTTAAAAAAAAAAGGGGAAAAAAGGGCCCTTTCTCTGGAGGAAGAAAAAAGGGCAGGGGCTCAAGCCCACTTTAATGTCTATGTGTGCACGTGCCTGGAAAATCCTAAATTGTGGAATAGTTTGGCCATTAAAATGCTTTTTGATTATATTTCTAGCAAGAAGTGTAAATTGTACATTTAAAATCTACGTCAAGTAGATGTGTACACTGTAAAAATATTACCATGATTTCACAATATTTAGCTGTAATATTTTACAATAAATTACTGTTTTACCACTTTACAGTCTTTACCTGTAATGTTCACAATATATACTGTAATTTTGAATTTCACAGTGAAATCTATACAGGCACAGTTATTTACTGTGAATGTACAGGGTACTGATTACCAGGATTTCACAACATGTTACTGTATATTCCACAGTAAAATACTGTATTCAGACATCCCTGTGATAACACAACAATTAAGTGATTTTCTTGCTTTTATCGCTCTTGCTTGGCTTTAAATACTAATTTCTTTCTTTGTTGCAGGTTTTACTTAATTGAAAGGGGCACCGCTGCATCTGCCTTCAAATAAACGATGCAACATATAAATCTATGTAACATTTAAATTGTTGTCTTGGCTTATTGCTTTCAGGTGCTTCCTGGGCCTGAACCCTGAGACGGGCTGGAAAGCAAAATAAAAAAACATGGCAATTTGAACCCCATGTCAGCACATTCTTCAGAAAAAATGGGTCGACTTTGAGTGGATGTCTGTGTAGTAGAGATGTTAAGATTCACCGATTCGCATCGGTGCATCGGCATAAACGTTCAAGATGCGAGTGCACCGGTTGAAAGAGTGCACATCGGCTACAGTTTGGGTTGAACCGGGTTGAACTCGCGATGCATCGATTGCGTAGCGTCTTTGCATCGGTAAAAAAACCGATTCATTCATATAAAATCCCCTCATCCTGTCAACGCTCAGCAGAGACGATCTTTGATTTTGATATTTGCTTCGCCCGAGGCCGAGAGTCTCAGTTATCAACACACACGGAAGTTGAGGAGAAAGAGAAACACAGCGCACCGAAAAATACCTACAAATCAAACGTTTGGCAACACTTCGGATTGTTCAAGAAAGACGGTGTAATAGTCCTTTATGCTATATAGCTGACCGCAGGTCATGGAGAGTAATAAGGTATCCGTAGACCTTTGTATGAGGTATCTTTATTACTTAACAGGTCTACAGCCTACAGATACATCCGTCCTAGATGCGGGCTTGCATACATTACACACAGTATCACTCCGCAGCCGCACCCCATCAGTAACGTCCTGATGGTATATGTGCGCGGCACTATATACTACAGTCAACTTGAAAAATCGCTCGCAAATTGTAAACGATGCCGAGCCACTTTAAAGTGCACAAGTAGTACGAGGAACTTAGCGACGCACATAAAGAGGCGACATGGGGTTTGCGGCTGAAAGAGAAACCTGAAAGTTAGACATATGAGTTAAATCACTCAGTGAGGTTTCTGTCAGAGAGAGTGGTGTTTAGTTTACAGCAGCCTGTGACGGCCAATAATAATTTAAATGTCTTCCTCACTGTAAGCAGTTATGAAATATCTGTTTGTGAAAGGTTATTTGTATTCTTTATTGTTCCTATAGAACCCACTGCTTTCTGCTCACTGGTGAGTCAGCCTATGGATGAGTGTTAAGCACATCAGGCTGGCAGCTGTATGGGCATTGCACTATGGTAGCTGTTATTTGCACATTGTTAATGAGCAATGCATCCTTACATTGTTTAACTGTGAGGTGTTATACAATTGTACTGTACTCTGGAGAGCTTTTAAAGTTAAAAAAATAAACGGCATGATGGGATGTGCAGTACCAAATATGTAAAGCACTTTTTGTTAATTTATGATTTGCTGCATATGTGGAATAAAACAAAAATCCTCTGTCGTACCAAATTGAAGTATCATTATTTTTGCATCGTGTTGAATCGCATCGTATCGCACCGAATCGCATAATATTGAATCAAATCGTATCGAACTGTATTGCAACAGGGGTGAATCGTATCGTATCGCATCGCCTGGTGTTTCAAATGTATCGTTAATGTATCGTATCGTGGCAACGTATCGAGATGCGCATCGCATCGGCCTCAGTGATGGAGATGCACATCCCTACTGTGTAGACATGTGTTACGTGCTCCCCTCCTTGTTTTCTTTTCTGTCTCCCTGCTGCGCAGGTGCACCTGGTCTGCCCCTGGCTCCGCCTCTGCCCAGGTGCACCTGGTCTGCCCCTGGCTCCGCCTCTGCCCAGGTGTTCCAAATTCCACTCAGCCGTGTTAATATAAAGAGAAGCTGGAGGAGAAGGATGTCTCGCCTATCCTAACGCCGGGAGACACTCCTTAGAATACCTCTTTGCCATTTTGAGCTGTAGGCCATATTTTTGCAGATGTGTTTATGTTTAGCCTGGAGGACCTGGTAGTCCAGTTTTCGCTGCTTTATTTTGTTTTCCATAGGGTTTATAATTTATTTCTGGTTAGGGGGGGAAGCTCTGGGTCCTACGGCCCGTGGTGTGGCAGGCTCGGGTTCCCTCCTTCTGTTTGTTCCTTTTGGCCAGTCCTCCAGACCTCTTTTTGTTTCCCGTTTCGCTTGTGTGAGCAAACGGCTGATTATAAATACATGCTCGTTACCAAGTACCAGTTATTGCGTGTATTCTTTCATGTTGCGGTCTCAGCACAAGCCACTACCGCGGAGTAGAGGTTGGGGCCGTAACCACATGTCCAAGACACTGTGAAAACTTTGCACTTCAATGGAGTAATAAAAAGTTCAAATGGGCATTTTCTTTGTTTTTCTTTGTTGATTGAGCTGATTGAATTGTGTAGCTATGGTAAAATCCCAGTTAACTAGTCAAATGTACAATATATTATTGTAAATTACTGGCTACTGTGTTGCATTACCTCTACAGTAATAGTGTGAAAATACAGGTAATTACTGTAATGTATGTACAGCAAGGTAACATAATACCACAGCTCTGTACTGCTATATCACAGTAATTCCATGGGCATGGCAACTGTAAAGTCACAGTATCTACAAATATCTACAGTAAATTACTGTGAAATATTTACAGTCAATTACTGTGAAATATTTACAGTAAAGCACTGTGAAATCCATGCAACTAGTAGCCAGTAATGTACTGTAATTTTACAGCCAAACATTTTACAGTGTAGGATCTATAGTTTGATAGATTACGAAGATGTTTTGAGGTCTCGCCAGGAGAACGTGTATACAGTATACTACGTCTTTCCGCAGCGTCCATGTAAAGTTGGCGTCAACCCCATGGATGTATAATAAGAACTGGATACAGCGTGGGAGGCGGGGCCTCGTTCATTCCTATGAGAGTTGCTCATTGGCGCATGAAGACAAAATGGCCCAACTTTTGAGAGAGCGAAACGTCACAAAAGTATTCATATAATCATATAATCCGTTCTTATTGTGCGTCCATGGGTAAAGGTAAAACTCATGTAGTACTGAACACGTCACTTGAACGTGCCGGGCGGCGCGGTCCTGTGGGTTAGATACGCGTTCATAATGCCGAGGAAAATAACTCTCAGAATAACGTTATTAGCACATTTTACAATTGGGGACCGAATGTTTTTAATAAGTTCATACTGGGTAGTTGATTTAGTTTAAAAAAAATGATCCAACGATTTACAGACGTCTCTTTCCCAATGTTAGTCAATGGGAAAAAGTTCTTCCGGGCCCAGCGACTGATACGGAAGTGTAGTACCGCCGTTTGGCCACAAACAATATTTTCCTCAGAGTCAGGCTGATGGGCTTGGGGGCTTGGTCAACCCTCATGGGGTGAAAACAGTATTTCTCGGTCTCAGAGTTTTCATAATAACACCGGAAGTATTCCCCTCACTGTCAAATGATTACACAGTGATATCTGCATTACTCATCCACTAAAAAGCATCAGTTTATCCTTGTTAATTACACAATATTGATTGGTTTAAATTGTGTACAATGCTTTTGTGTTTTTAACCTTCGATTCGGAGAAACAAATAGTGTTTTCGGAGTTTAGATACTACAGAGTTTCCGAAGACACTACACTACCCAGAATCCTCAGCTATCGTTTGGGACTACAACATCCGCTTTGCTTTACAAACCCCGTGATTAGTCCTCAAGCTCTATGATTGGATGTTGGAGTGGCAGTGTGACAAGGTTACGCCGAGCGTCAAACAGCTCTTTGAAATGGAATGTAACCACGGCACAGACTATCCAAAACTGGACTCAAACGTACTTTAACCACTAGGCGGTGCGGGTTAAAAAACCAGTGGTCTAGTTAATAAAACCATAATAATATCAACATAATATTACTATTAACTTTATTGTGAAATTAAAACAGAATGATAAAGAAATACAGTTTCAGTTTTTAATATATCAGATATTAATGTGTATACTGTCTGTGATGTTTTACAAATCAGATATTAATGTGTATACACATTAAGATCTGATTTGTAAAACATCACAGACAGAAAGGTAATATCCGTCATTTAATGGTAAGCTATTGAAATTGTGAATCCATAGATGTGTCTCCCATCACCCAAAACCCCTGACTATTCTCTCAACTCAGTATTTACATTCTTATATTCAAAGAAAATCAGTAATATCTTTAAAAACTACAAGTCCCTTTCTATCAGCTGTGCACCGTTATGGTGTAAATATAGCCTATTTACCAATTGGATCAAATATAAAAGTCAGCCGAATTACTATTGATACTGCAAGGAGACGTATTGTGTGAAGAGAAATTGAGATGTTGTTTATTTGCTGATATATTTATGATACACGTCACATATTCAGTTTTGGCGGCATTTCTTCCAGTTTGTCCAGAAGTCTTCTAATCAGGGCTCTATTAAAAAAGAACTACGGCAGATATATAATATTTAATGCAAGCCGAACCGTGCATTACAATGCACGGAGAAAAGCAAGCACACTCGGAATAAAGTATAATTTTTTTTGTGAATGTTTTCGGATTTCATATCGGCATAACACCATATCCCAACATGCGAAAGGGAAAAACCTATGGGAAAACAAAAAAAGCATTGTACACTTTAAACCACTTAATGTTGTGTAATTAACAAGGATAAACTGATGTTTTTAGTGGATGAGTACTGCAGATATAGCTTTAAAAACATTTGACAGTGGGGGGAATACGCTTTTATTATGAAAACTTCGAGACCGGAAATACCGTTTTCCACCCCGTGAGGGTTTGGCGCTAACTTCACATGGAGGCTGCCGCATATACACATTGTCCTGGCGAGACCCTCAAATCATCTTCATAATATTTATCAAACTATAGATCCTACACATCCACTGGACGTGAATTCTGAAAGTACAATATACACTTCTCGCTAGAAATCTAATCAAAATTATTTGAATGGCCAAACTATTCCACAATTTAGGATTTTCCAGAGAGGGTTATTTGTGAATATACGACCCACCGTAGCGTTTGCATTCAACGGGAGCACTAGAGGTCGAAAACATTAAAACATGATTATAGGTCGTAATAAGCGCTTGAACAATCGACCTATTTGGTCGTATGAGTTGGAGGACTTGTTGCAACGGATATATTCTTGTTACATTTGGAACATTGTTCAAATGTTGAACAGTGCTTTTAGAAATCTTAATGAGGGTGAATAATCAAGGCTGATTGTGGTTGTTTACTTTATGGGAATGTTTTTTTATTATATTAAGCTTGGTTTATTTGTCAGGGACAGCGCTCATTGATCAATAAAGAATACAAAGTACAATCTATGCCCAAATTACAAAAATCTGCAAAAATCACAGTATGTTATCTGTTATGTTTACTGCAGGGCATTCATATGAATGTTGATATACATGCTATGTCTTCCATGTCCACCTAGATGTCAATTGAGACTAGATGACTTAAGCTGATGATTACACTGCACTATACATTTTAAAAGTTACCTCCACAACCAGATCACATCAATCTAAAGTGTCCAAGGCTCCAAACTCATTATGCCCTGTGAAAGTTCTCTCATCGGAGCAGAAGACATGCGTAGAAGACATAAAACAGTCGGGTAAACACAACTTTGAATGTCTTTCGCTGGATAATAACTGTCAGTTGCTCTCCATCATCATAACTGCTTACTAATTCACCCAATGTTTTCTCCTTCTCCCTGTAGCAATGTGCAACTCGCGAGTGATTAGTTCATTGCAACTAATCACTTCTGCGAATGGGGTCATTAGGAGTATTGTGAGTGATGTCATGTTATCCGGGCACCACTAGATGCCATGATGTTGTGAATTGCTGCTCGATTTTAAACATTAAGAGTTGCTTTTGATGACTAAAACTGCTGAAGAGGCACTGATTCGTTAGTCTCTCATTTATTGGTGTTAGAACTAGAAGCCCCAATCCAATATGTGTAAAGCCACATGTTGAAGTGAATAAATAAAACTCAAATCCTTCTTGAACTTCTAAAAAAGTTGTTTATCAAAATAAATCCATAGATGTTACTCTTTTATAAGAGAAAATAATCCCTCCATCACTATCATTAATGCTTTTCTTACAGTGTCCTTTAACTGTGTTGTGCCAGAAAAAAAAGGGAAAAAAAATGTTCTGTCTATCCACCAATCATAGAGCTAATGTCCCGCATCTTGGCAACCGGGATCCAATCAGAGCACACAGTCAGTCATTCACTGAGCTGCAACACTATGGTGACAGGTAGGAAGAGATTTACAGATTTAGACACACCAACTAAAACTCAGATTACACTTGTAGTGTGTGTTCATGTGTTTGTGAGTATGAGAGGAGACTGCAGTTGATAAACAGTTTATCATTAAACTAGCCCAACACTAATTTCTCATCCTGAGGTTCATTTACACATTGCATCCCAAATGTGTGATAAATTGACATTAACACAAGTTGAACGTTTGTTTTTGTTGAGTCTACGTCCAGTGATGGTTTGAGGGCAAAACTGAATTATTGATATAATTTAGAACGGAGTCCATATCTCACATCCTGGCGAAGACCCCGGCGTCTCAGTAATGAGATTAGGAATGAATTTACTTGATTTATTTCCGTGTTTGCATGAAGCATTCAGTTTCAAGATGAGTTCTGAGAAAAACTTAGAATGCAGACTGAGTCATTTAAGATAGACAATTAGTGAAGTCCTGGGAAGTTGGTTTAGGGGAGAGGGGAACTTATACTTCTCTTAAGTTTAGTCTCTACTTAGTCTATGTCTTGAGCATTTCTGGGGCCTCATTTAATAATCCTATTGGCGTGGGAAGGTTGCTTACGTAGGACAAAGCAAATAAATCAACAAGTCCTTCAACTCATACGACCAAATGGGCCGATTGTTCAGGCCCATGTTTGTTCAAGCGCTTAATACGTCCTATCAGCGACGTGCAGTCAGGGGAGGCAGAGCCTCACCTGTCATACTCCAATGTAACGGAAAAAACAACTAAAGAAATCTAAATAGTATTAATAATAAAATGTCTCCACTGATCTGTGTTGTAAATATGATTTATGTATGATTCCAATTGCTTTTTATAGTCAAAATCAGCAAATGTGCCGAGCTCTGCTACAACTACGGGTTAGCGATGAGAAGTAAGGCAGGGACGAGCTCTGCCTCTCATAAGCCCACAGTAACTGGCTGGAGCGCGGGGCACTAATTTAACGGGGGGCACTTATTTTGTGAGCGCGCTCAAGCCAGTTACTGTGGGGTAAGGTGAGGCACAGATGAGATCTGCCTCACCTCAGAATGCGTCACCCCACAGAAACTGTCTGGAAAGCAGGCCCTAAGCGCATGCCTGCACCATCTCACTGTATGTCACCAATGTAATGTTTGTAGATCCCTTTATTACATTTATCCTCACCATGAAAAGAGCCGGAGCTAAACCGAATAACCGGTTCTGAACCTGAAAAGCTCTAGCACGGAGCTTGAACCGGAGTTGCGTTGGTGTGAATGAGGTAAAAAAGAAAGAAAGAACAATCCAATATTTAGATGTTTGGTACCCTTTGTTGAACGGTCTGTTTAAAATGAATCGAAGCATCAGACTAAAAAAGCTTTTGAAAATAACCGAATATTTCGATTAAGGTAAAAATATAATATTTGTAAATCTGACTCTGAAAGAGTCAGTGCCTCACCAGCCATGAACCTCACCGCACGTCACTGCGTCCTATAATTACGTTTTTAAAGTTTTCGCCCTCTAGTGCTCCCGTTGAATGCAAACGTTACAGATGGTCGTGTATTCACAAATAACCCTCTCTGTAAAATCCTAAATTGTTATAGTTTGGCCATTAAAACGCTTTTTGATTCGACTTCTAGCGAGAAGTGTATATTGTACTTTTAGAATCCACGTCCAGTCGATATGTAGGATCTATAGTTTGATAGATATTAAGAAGATGATTTGAGGTATGCGGCAGCCTCCATGTAAAGTTACGGGTTGAAAACAGTATTTCCGGTCTCAACGTTTTCATAATAAAACCAATGATCAAATGATTTAACAGTGATATCTGCAGTACTCATCAACTAAAAAACATCAGTTTATCCTTGTTAATTATACAACATTTATTGGTTTAAATTGTGTACAACGCTTTTGTGTTTTTCCCATAGGTTTTTCTCTTTCGATTCTGAGACACCTTTCTTTTTTCAGAGATTTTGATAGGCTAAAACATCGATTGTTGTAGCCGCAATGCATGTCGGGATATGGTGTTTATATGATATGAAATCGGAAAAAAAAATGTTTTTAAATAAAATAACACTTTACTCTGAGTGTTCTTGCTTTTCTCTTTGGAAGTCATTACATAACGGTATTGTAATACACGGTTCGGCATTACATATTACATATCTGCCGTAGATATTTATTTATAGAGTCCTGATCAGAAGACCTTTTGACAAACTGTAAGAAATGCCGCCAAAACTGAATTCGTGACGTGGATCATAAATATATTAGCAAATAAACAACATCTTCCATTTCTTTTCACACAATACGTCTCCTTGCAGTATCAACACTAATTCGACTGACTTTTATATTTGATCCAATTGGTAGATAGGCTATATTTACACCATAATGGTTCACAGCTGATAGAAAAGGGATTTTTTTGTAGTTTTTAAAGATATTATTTACTACCTTTCCAACTCCTCATGCAGTTGACTGTTACAGGTCTATACAGGTTCATGGTAAAATGCATAAGCTTCAAATCGAGAGACTGAAACTGTATTTTCCTTTACCGTTCTGTTTTTGATTTCACAATAAAGTTAATAGTCATATTATGTTTGATATTATTATGTTTTATTAACTACACCACTGGTTTTTTAACCCGCACCGCCTAGTGGTTAAAGCACGTTATTGAATTGAGTTGTTGAATACGTTTTATTTGATGAAAACATTTAAATATTAAGAGTAGCCTACCTACAAAATTGGGGGAAAGTAGAAGGCATGATAGAAATATAGAATAGAAAATATCAAGAACATACTGTAGTGACATCTACAATAAAACAGCTAGTGCAGGACGTCCAAAGATATTAACAGGAGGATATGCAAAACAGACAAACTAATAAGGCTTTATTTAAACATTAAAGAATACTTTAAGTTAAGGTCTTCTTTTGAATAAGAAAAAAACGTTGGGGGTATCCACAGATAAATATGAAGACTGACAAAGTACTTAATGTCCAATATATTGCATAGTTTATTTTGGCACTTGACAATCACCTTCCCTGAATTTGACTCAGGTGTAACTAAAGTCTGATTTAACAACACACTCTCACTCCATAAACGTCCAGGAGCGACACTTGGTCAGGGTCGGCGAGGCGAGCAGTTGTGACGCTCCTAGGCTCCTTCAGCTTCATAAAGGGACGCAAATAGCTTTAAACTGTTTGCAATGTATTCCCATCTGCGGCGGGATTTGACGCTCATGGAAGCACGGCATTCGTTTGTGTCGGCTGCCCTTAAAGGCAATGTGAGCGTCCATTCCCATTGGATAACGGAGAATTGTACACCCGGAAGTAAGTATTCCCCTACTCATCGACTAAAAAAACACCAGATTATCCTTGTTAATTACACAACATTGATTGGTTTAAATTGTGTGCAATGCTTTTGTATTTTTCCCCTTCGATTCGGAGAAATAAATATTTTTTCGGAGTAAAGGATGGCAGAAGACACTACACTACCCAGAATCCCCAGCTATCGTTTAGGACTACACCATGTGCTCTGTTTGACAAGCCCCGTGATTAGTTCTCAAGCTCTGTGATTGGTTGACCTCCAACTGCATTCCATTCATTCCAATGGCTGGCGTCTATGTCACGTGATCTTCAAATTTCTCCCTGCAGAAAAAAAAACATGTGTGATAGAAATATAGAATATAAAAAATCAAGAAGATACTATACGTGATCTCTACAATAAAACAGTTTAGTGCTGGATTTACAAAGATATTAATAGGGGAGGTGCAAAACAGAAAAACGATTTAACCTTTACTTAAACATTAACTATGAAAGTATGTACTCTTAATATTTTTGTAATAAAATATAACACATAAAAACAATAATTCAATAACGTGCTTTAACCACTAGGCGGTGCACACAGCCATAATAACTTTGTATTATTAGTGTAGGACACTTATGTATGTACAACATCTGAAGATGTGTAGTTTTATTCATGCTTTCACATTATTTTACAGCATATTGCTATACTATTTCAGACTCAGTATTTACATTCTTATATTCAAAGAAAATCAGTAATATCTTTAAAAACTACAAGTCCTTTTATATCAGCTGTGCACCGTTATGGTGTAAATGTATAACCTATCTATGAATTAGATCAAATGTAAAAGTCAGCCGAATTAGTGTTGATACTGCAAGGAGACGTATTGTGTGAAGAGAAATTGAAGATGTTGTTTAATTGTTGATATATTTATGATCCACGTCAAGTATTCAGTTTCGGCTGCATTTCTTCCAGTTTTTCCAAAGGTCTTCTGATCAGGGCTCCATAAATAAAGAACTACGGCAGATCTGTAATATTTAATGCAGCCGAACCGTGTATTACAATGATGTTATGTGAAGACTTTCAAAGAGAAAAGCAAGAACACTCGGAATTAAGTATTATTTTATTCTTTTAAATTGTTTTCCGGATTTAATATCATAAAAACACCAAATCCCAGCATGCATTGTGGCTAATACATCCAATCAGAGAGCTTAAACCATAGCTGAGGATCTTGGGTAATCGCTCGAAATGCCTACGTCTGTTTCCGGTTATTTTTATTTTGAAAGTCAGTTCCTGACGGATGCCAAAAAGCACGAGATTATGAAATTAAAGCAAGGATAATTGTGTGTTATTGGTGAGTAAATAACAGTGTGTTATTTTGAAAAGAATAACAAATTGGAAGGAAAAAAAGATTTAAAAAATACAGATTTCAGTATCCTGAGGCTCTGAGCCCCATTTATTTTCCTCACAGACGGCAACAAAAGTCCGAAATTATACGATTTAAAATAAAAGCAGTAATTGTGGCTTGATATTGAGTAAGAACATGTTTTTATGAACCACACAGCTTCCGGTCTTCCACGACCCGACCGAGAAAAAAGACGTGCTGCAGGCACGAAACACATTACCAGTAGAAATACATTGCTTTTAAAATCGTGCTGTGCAACACGAAAAAAAGGGGGAAATCGTGTTGGTGAACACGAATCAATAGATTAAAAATCGTGTTGGTGAACACGAAATGCCGTGAGACTGGGTTGTTATATCTCAACACTCCCACTTATGAATTATGTGCTTACAGTTTACCTGTTCATATCTAATCAACAAAACAAAAACATGGTACAAATGATTTAAATGTGGGCTTCTTCCACACATTTTACACACCAAACATGATCCCTTCAAATTTCCTCAGCTTCAGTTCGGATACAGGCTTGGTCATCACATCTGCAACCATTTCGTCTGTAGGACAATAAACCAGTGTCATCTTTCCCTGCCTTATGGTGGACCTAATGAAGTGGTACTTAATATCCACGTGTTTACACCTTTGTCTACACACAGGATTTTTAGCAAGGGCTATTGTCCCCTGATTGTCCTCGTTTACAACTGTTTCCTTATACACGTATGTGTCTATCCCTTCCAGTAGCTGCTCCAAGTAACTACACTCCTGTATTGTTAGAGCTAGAGCCATATACTCAGCTTCACATGTGGAAAGCGCTACTGTAGGCTGTTTCTTGGTTTTCCAAGAGACTAGTGAGCTGTCCTTACTCATGCTCACACAATACCCTGTCATACTGTGTCTGTTTTATTACATTACATTTAGCTGACGCTTTTATCCAAAGCGACTTACAATAAGTGCGTTCGACCAACAAAATACAAACTTGAAGAAAACAGAATCATATAAGTACATCAGGTTTCATAGAGCAAAAACATTTCAAGTGCTACTCAACTGGCTTTAGGTAAGTCAGTCCTTTATTAGTATATAAGTGCTTTGTTAATAGTTCTATCGCTCGAAATGGAGTCGAAAGAGATGAGTTTTCAGTCTGCGCCGGAAGGTGTGTAAGCTATCTGCTGTCCTGATGTCAATGGGGAGCTCATTCCACCATTTTGGAGCCAGGATAGCAAACCCACATGTTTTTGCTGATGAGAACTTGGGTACCCTTCGCAGCGAAGGTGCAGCGAGCCGTTTGGTTGATGCAGAGCGGAGTGCACGTGCTGGGGTGTACGGTTTAACCATGTCCTGGATGTAGGAAGGGCCAGATCCATTCGCAGCATGGTACGCAAGTACCATTGTCTTGAAGTGGATTCTAGCAGTTACCGGAAGCCAGTGGAGGGAGCGGAGGAGCGGCGTGGTGTGGGAGAGTTTAGGAAGGTTGAAGACCAGACGAGCCGCTGCATTCTGGATGAGCTGCAGAGGTCGCATGGCACATGCAGGTAGACCAGCCAGGAGGGAGTTGCAGTAGTCTAGGCGTGAGATGACAAGAGTCTGGACCAGAACCTGCGTCGCTTTCTGGGTCAGCTGGGGACGTATCCTCCTGATGTTGTAAAGTGTGTATCTGCAGCAGCGGGTTGTAGCAGCTATGTTTGCAGTGAAGGACAGTTTGTTATCTAGGGTCACACCCATATTCCTTGCAGTCTGAGTCGGGGAAACAACAGAGGTGCCGATGTTGATTGTTAGGTCAAGAGTGGGACAATCTTTTGCCGGAAGGAAAAGCAGTTCAGTCTTGTCAAGGTTGAGGTTGAGGTGATGAGCAGACATCCACTGAGAGATATCAGCTCGACAAGCAAAGATGCGCGCGACGACCTGGGTCTCTGAGCGGGGAAAGGACAGAATTTATTGGGTGTCGTCAGCGTCGCAGTGGTATGAAAAACCATGCGGGCTAATGACAGATCCGAGCGAGTTTGTGCACAAGGAGAAGAGGAGGGGACCAAGAACAGAGCCCTGAGGGACCCCTGTAGTTAATTGACAAGGGTCGGACTCCGACCCTCTCCAAGTAACCCTGTAGGTGCGGTCTTTGAGGGAAAGTGCAGAGCCTGAAACTCCAAGTTCTTGAAGAGTGTGAAGGAGGGTCTGATGGTTCTCCGTGTTGAATGCAGCAGACAGGTCCAACAGGATGATGACAGAGGAGAGGGAGGCTGCTTTAGCCGTGTGCAGTTCCTCAGTGACAGCAAGGAGGGCAGTTTCTGTGGAGTGACCTGCCTTGAAACCAGACTGGGGCGGATCCAGAAGGTTGTTCTGATGGAGATAACAGGAGAGTTGTTTTAAAGACAGCGCGTTCAAGTGTTTTAGACAGGAACGGGAGGAGAGAGACAGGCCTGTAGTTTATAACATCAGACGGGTTGAGAGTGGGTTTCTTTAGGAGAGGGTTTACTCTTGCCTCCTTGAGACTGTTTGGAAAGTGACCAGAAGTTAGAGAAGTGTTGATGAAATGGGTGAGAAACGGTAGAATATCAGGAGCGATAGTCTGAAGGAGGTTTGAAGGGATAGGGTCCAGAGGACAGGTGGTAGGGCGGGCAGAGGTAATGAGGGTAAGAACCTCACTTGGAGAGAGAGGGGAAAAGGAGGTTAGTGTGTGGTTGAAAGGTGGGTCTGGTGACCCTGCGGTGAGTAAAGGTCAGTCAGAAAAAGAACAGCGAATATACTTTCAAAGTGGTTAACAAAGTCGCTTGACAGAAGGGAGGAGGGGGAAGGGGCTTTGGGGGGGTCCAAGAAGGTGGAGAAGATGGAAAATAGTTTTTTAGGATTGGAATAGGAAGATTGGATCTTATCTTGAAAGAAAGTGCTTTTTGCCTGAGAGATCGAAGCAGAGAAAGAGGAGAGGATAGCCTGATAGGTTAGGAGGTCGTCATGGTGTTTGGATTTCCACCGTTTCCGCTCTGCTGCCCGAAGGACGGTTCTATTAGCACGCAGTGCGTCATTTAGCCAGGGAGCAGGAGAGGACTGACGAGCCTGCCGAGATGTGAGAGGACAGAGAGAGTCCAGAGAGGATGAGAGAGTAGAGAGGAGAGTTTCTGCAGCAGAGTTTGGAGGTAGGAGTTGGAACGAGTCAGAGGAAGAGAGGGCTGAGAGCACCGATGAGGCAAAGGTAGAGGGGGAGAGGGAACGAAGGTTACGGCGGACAGGTGCAGGATGAGAAGAGATTAGTTCGTTATGTTTGGAAAGGGGTAGAGAGAATGAAATGAAGAAGTGATCGGAGGTGTGGAGCGGGTTTACAGAGAGGTTAGAAGTAGTGCAGTTCCTTGAGAATATGAGATCAAGGACATTGCCAGCTTTATGAGTTGGTGGGGATGGAGACAGTGAGAAAGCAAAGGCGGTTAACAGAGATGTTAGTTCGTCTATCTTCCCTGTCTGGAGGTTGAAGTCTCCGAGAAGTACAGCGGGAGGGCCAGTTTCAGGGATGTGTTGAGGAGATTATCTAATTCCTCCAAGAAGTCCCCCAAGGCGCCTGGTGGACGGTAGAGAACAACAATGGTTAATTGTATAGGATGGGTTACTGTGACGGCATGGAATTCAAAGGTGGAAGGAGCGAAGTTAGGTAGCTTAAAGAGGGAAAAGCTCCATTTGGGAGAGAGCAGGAGACCAGTGCCACCTCCTCTGCCAGTGGGTCTGGGCAGTGGCGTGCACAGACATTTATAGGGACAGGTGCTCAAGAGAAAAAAAGGGCAACTTCTGAGTCGTCGTGGAGGTCGCGCCAAAATTGTGCGCAACAATTTTCCGGATAATGGCGGATTTTGTTAGTTTCGGTTTTTGGTTACTTTATTTCGGTGTTAAGGTTAGGTTAGGGTTATGTTATTTAATTCTTATTTTTGCCTGATTTTACTGATTTATTATCAAAAAATTAATTATTTTAACATTTATTTTTATTATTCTAAATGATTTAGGGGGGTCCAATCTGAAGCTAGGGGGGGACGAAACCCCCCCCCCCCCCCCCGGGATTGACGCCCCTGGTGGAACCGCCGGCTGCCTTAGTAGTGTGAGATTTATTAAAAAGGCACATCTTGTACGTCGTAATTTACTAGCTTCTACACGCTAAAGCAACTGTAGTCAGGGATGCAAACTCATCAGGTATGAAAAAGGTGACAAGGATCCGAGTCCCCCGACCCCACGGAATATCGGCTTTAAAATTAGGAATAACAGAGGATTTTAGCAGTCAGAACAACTAAAACAGCAGGTAATAATAACAGAAACGCCAAAGAGTTACATCTAATAGAAATATATAAAAGCATTTATTTTAATTGTGTAGCAGTCAGTTTATAATTTTGGCAGCACTGTTGAGCATTTTGAAAATGTATTTTCATGCCTCTTAGTATCTTTATAATACTTTTCTACTTTCACATTTTGAATGCAGGACTTTTACTGTAACAGAGTATTCCTACACTCTGGTACTTCTACTTTTACTCAAGTACAAGATCTGAGTACTTCTACTTTTACTCAAGTACAATATCTGAGTACTTCTACTTTTACTCAAGTACAATATCTGAGTACTTCTACTTTTACTCAAGTACAAGATCTGAGTACTTCTACTTTTATTAAGTACAAGATCTGAGTAGGCCTACTTCTACTAAAGTACAACATCTGAGTACTTCTACTTTTACTCTATACAATCTCTATACTTATACCACCTCTGTTTAGCCTATGAAAAAAACTATTAGAAAACGAAGGCTAAAGCTAACGTTAGCAGATAGTGACAATGATATTGCGACAGAAAAACTTTTCAGTTCACATCACGCTCTGCCGCTCTGCTCTGAACACCTGAACGGCCTGTTCTACAGCTGTTCACCAGCGGCTCAGTCTGTGCCACAGTGACTCCGCGCAGTTAACGAACACACCGTAGATAATGTAGCTGACCCTCATCCCGGAGCAGCAGAGTTCAGCCAGCCCGACAGGCAGGAAGACTCGAGCACACAGCTCACGCTTCATATATTAAAAAATAAAACCATGCGCATCATGATGGCACATAACAGCTCACGACCGCAGATTATTTCAGCGATTAGATAACATGTAAATTATATTTGACGCAACTTTAGTTACATTTCCATGACTTTTCCAAAACTTTGGGGAAAATATTGTTTTCCATAACTTTTCCAGGGCCTGGAATTTGCATTTTGAATTTCCATGACTTTTCCAGGTTTTCAATGACCGTACGAACCCTGTATAGTTTAGTTTGGCATCTGATTTAGGGGATTAAACAATACACTCGTGTATTTGTTACCTGGTGGTTACTTACTTGGTCGTCACTAGGGCACTTTTAATCGTGTTGCTGCGTGCTGCTGCACCACACACACCCGCCGTGGCCTGTCTGACTGATTGACTGACTGTCAGCTCTGTGCGCTGCGCGTTCACGTTGAGAGCAGGGAAGGGAGGGGCTGCAGCCAGGGTACGTACGGGAGTGCCGCGGGGCATGTGATGTCTGACAAAATTACAACGTGCATTTGGGGCATTGTTGTATATATTAGAAGCATGTAATCCAGAATTGATCGATGTTACCATGAGCCACATACAGTACACTGTAAAAAAAAAAAAAAAAAACTGTAAAAAACGAACTTTCAAAAGGGCACATTGCTGTCCAGAGGGCAAAACGGGCAGGTGCTCAAGCACTACCTAGAGTCTATGTGTGCACGTCTCTGGGTCTGGGTGTATGGGAGAAGGAATATGCTGTGGAGAGAGCTGCTGGGGTGGATGTGTTGGATGGAGTAATCCACGTCTCAGTGAGAGCAAGGAAATACAGAGACTGCAGGGAAGCGTAGCCAGAGATGAAGTCAGCCTTAGGAACAGCTGACTGGCAGTTCCACAGGCCGCCTGAAACTAGATGTTGGATGTCAGTGGAGCATGTGGGATGGACGAGAGCAGGCCGGTTATATCGATTACGAGATACACAGGGCCAGTGATAAGCCTGAGGGGCTAAACAACCAAATAAAATAAAACACCAGCGATACTTAGCTCAATCAAAGTAGGATTTGCCTCCTCTTTGCCACCCTCGTGACTCCAGCAGGACTCCTTTGTCTTTTTCAGTCTTACTCCAGCAGGACTCCGTTGTCTTTGTCAGTCTTCGTCTGTCTGACGCTCCAGGAAAGTGCTACCTAAAATGGACACCTGATTGCTGAATTCTCACAGCTGTGGGGCCACGTCCCTTTAATTAGTTAACTCTCTGCAGCTGGTGGCCCTCAAAAGGAAATCTAGACTGGCTCCCTCCTGAGTTGTTATTGTCTTTTCAGTGGCCCAATGGTTTTACAATTACATTAAACCCTAAGTTATAAAGTTATGAGTTTAACCCTTAATACAGTTACACCTACTCAATAAAGCTTAGTATTCTACAAATGTTTAAATCAAAGTTAACCCTAGCAGTCAGTTAGTTCAGTTTTAAGGTTTCAGTCAAATTACTTGTCCCAAGTTTCTGCCTGACAGATACTGTAGCGGTTTTGAGATTTAAAATCACAATTTCAGTCAGATCAACTACAGAGCATTTATACAGAGTACACACACTGAAACAGAGAAGTCTAAAAACAGAATGTTACTCACACAATTCTAGAAGTCACCAGTTGTTATCCTGTCAAAATCGAGTTGCAGCCCAATCAGCGTCACTATAAGCCTGTAGGCCTAGTTTCTCGCTGCTCTTTCTGAAACAAAGCTGCTTGTCTGCAGTACCCCTGAGATAACGCAAAACGTGTTTTACTGTAACCCAATGTTCATCTGTCGGTTCAGCAAAATATTGTGATAACTTGCTTACCACGAAACATAGGTCTGGACGTGTAGAGGTAGTCAAATAAATTAGGCTGCCAACAGCCTCTCTGTATTTCTTTACATCCACCATTTTAGGTGCATCTTCAGCAGTGTTGGGTGTAACGCGTTACAGTAATATATTACTTTTTGCTGTAACGAAGTAATGTAACGCATTACTAATTAAATGTGGGTAATATAGTACCCGTTACAATGCTCAGTAACGCAGTTACAACACATTTTAACCCGAAATTAAATGGTGTTTTGTTTTTTAACAATGTACTAACATAGCGAGACATTCCGACACCAGACAAATTGTGCGGGTAGATAGTAAACCTGGTGTTTACTCTTCAGGCTTCGCGCCGGGATCTTCGGGGCAGTTGAATGTTATGCACCCTCTATTCAAAAAAGAGAACGGTGCGAAAAATACTAACAACAAATTGTGTCAGGTGCACGTGACCTGCTCCGCTGCGCGTGCATCATTTCCAAAGTGCTTCCACAGCAGTGACACACATCTGTGGATAATCATTTATACGAAAATGGTTAAAGTAACCATCACTAAACGCCAGCAACATTGCATCTACTGCAGACCGTAGCAACAGGTCAGATGGGGACATCACGTTACCCTCCGTTGTGGACACTAGCTTACTCCCCGCCTGACTCGCCGCCCTCAACCCAGGAGCAGCACTCTTCGTTGCCCGAAACTACGCCGCCCCTCTGCGGCCCGCAGGTGCCAGCCAGGATACCACGGCAAAACAGAGCCTGCCCAGGTATATCTAAACAAGTACCCCGCCTGTACAGTGGGGTTAGGTGGTCATTTTGCAGCTCGTGGTATACAAATAGACAAGGGCTAGAATATGTGAAAATAGTGCCATATTCTGCCATGCCTGTAGACATGTTGGGTCAAAAATAATGCATACAATAGCACAGATGCCTTCACCACGAATGGCTACAAAAAGATCTCATATCCCAAGCTTATCAACAAGCTAATGTTGCAGCTGAAATGATCTCCAGGTCACAAATTCAACCTCACATGATGATGATGTGATACCAGTTTTCAAGGACAGTAAATGTTCTCTTCCCAGAGTATATGATGGGACCAAAGTGATGATTTAGTAGGCTACATGGTTTTAATAATACTTTTGCTTTTCAATGTTTGCCATTTCAAACCATGAGCAGTTCAAATAATATGTGCCTTGATTTACAATTATGTTCTCATTTGTTTTATCAGTACAGCTTTGAAGCTTTTGTGCTTTTCTTTGCCACAGTCCACTTTGGACTATATGAGATATTTCAGGATTGCGCTTTTGACTCCCTGTCTGAATCTGTTCATTGGGGACCATCAATGCTATTTTTCATTGCTGTTGCCGGCCACTATTGCTCATGTAAACCTACTACTGCTGCGCCCCCTGTGATCTCAGAGGCACCCTGAGTCATTTTGTTCTGGAACCGGGTCTGTACACGGCCATATACTAAACAAAATACAGAGCCCATTCCGTGTCCTGTTAGTGTTTACTTCCTGTCTGCCTTCTTCTGGTGATTTATCTGACGTCCAGCGCTCCGTCTTTTAACCTCTTTTCCTTTCTTTTTCTTGATCCTCCTTAGCAACCTTCATTATAGTCCTTGACAGTGGTCTGTACTACTGTATTAACAACGTGTCACATGTTAAGAATTTACAATCAGAATCGAGTATTCAACTAACCCGTGTAATACAAGTTGTTAGTAGCCTTAAGGGCCTACACAGTTGTTATGCTATACCACATTCCCCTTCATTGGATGTATAATGAGCTGCACTAAACTACATTTTAGCATTTAAAATACCTAGCCATTCTTTTGCAGTTATTTTGGTGAAAGTAACTAGAAAAGTAACTAAAGTAGTGTAACTCATTACATTTCAGAGACAATAATTTTGTAATGTAACTTATTACTTTCAAAAGAGAGTAATAAGTAATATGTAATATATTACATTTTGGAAGTAACTTGCCCAACACTGATCTTCAGTGTAATCTAACTTTTGGTCACAAGGTGTGTCCCTTACCCTACACTCCTGCATGTCAAAACGTTCCAGTATCTTTTCCACGTATCTCTTTTGTGATACTTTCACACAGCCGTCAGACTGACTGAAATCCATGCCCAGAAAATGATTTAATCTCCCTAAATCCTTCATTTTAAATGTTGTGGAAAGCATGTTTTTCACTTTCTCTAAAATCTTGGTGTTGCTGGCTGTGATGATAAGATCATCGACCCAGATAGCAATTATTACTTTCCCCTCTTTAGACTCCTTGGAGTACATGCAGTGGTCTGCCGGGTTCTGTGTAAAATTGTCATCTGTTAAGCATTCATGCAACATCGTATTCCAATTTCGCCCTGACTGCTTCAGGCCGTAAATTGACTTCTCTAGCTTACACACTAGCTTTTCTCCCTCTTTTACATAACCTTCAGGTTGTTCCATGTAAATGTCGTGATCGATGGGTGCATGCTCTGTAATCTATCCCCACCCTCTGACTGTATCCTTTTGCTACGAACCTAGCTTTGTACTTGTCGTGTCCGTCAACATCTCCCTTAACTGAATAGACCCATTTACCTCCCACTGTTTTCCTGCCCTCAGGCAATTTTGTCAGGGTAAAAGTCTGATTGTCTTCGAGAGACTTAATTTCCTCATCCATCGCTTTTCCCCAGTTTTCTGACTCGGTCGATGTCATGGCCTCTTTAAAGGTCAG
This sequence comes from Chaenocephalus aceratus, assembly GCA_023974075.1. Lineage (NCBI taxonomy): Eukaryota > Metazoa > Chordata > Actinopteri > Perciformes > Channichthyidae > Chaenocephalus > Chaenocephalus aceratus. Next base: position 44,642 of record JAMFTG010000780.1, read on the forward strand.
AGGTACACCGCAAACTGCTCTGTAACAATAATCTACTGTATACTAGTGAGTGTTTTATCCTCTTCATCACTATCTTCCCGAGTATAATCTCTCAAGTACTCTGGGGGTTTGCGCTCCCTACTGGGATATCTCCCACTGTCTGAGGCATGTGACGCCACCCTAGGGTGCTGTTCGCCATCATCCTCTGGTGCTGACTGTGGAGCGTTAGTTTGTACATCTTTGCTCAGTACACTAGGCTGTGGGGCCTTTACTCCCTCTTCACAGTCTTCCTCCGAATCCTGTTCTAACCACTGTGTCTGAGTCTCGCTATCAGAAGTTGTGCTGGTGATAAACTTTACTAGTCTGTGCTTCTGAACCTTCTCTTTGTCGGGGTAGTAAACTAGATAGGCGGGGCTTCCCTTGTCATGCCCTACAAAACGTCCTTTCTCACACCTAGCATCTAATTTTCCCCTGTCCTGCTGGTACACATAGCACACTGCTCCAAACGTATGCATCCTAGCTAAGTTACACTTTTTCCCTGTCAGTGCTGAATATGGCGTAGTGCCCGTGTGTTTATTAAAACACCGGTTTCTGGTATGTGCTGCTTCCTGAATGGCATAGTGCCACAGGTTTTTAGGCAGATCACTGTCAATAAGCATACATCTTGCCATTTCAAAAAGAGTGCGCCCTTCTCTTTCAGCTGCCCCGTTTTGATGTGGGGAATAAGGACAAGACGTCTCATGTCTGATCTTGTTCTTTCTCAATAGTGTCTGAAACTCCTTACTAGTGAACTCAGTCCCATTATCTGATCTAATGCATTTCACCGTCCCATAGGGAGCTACATCTGCCAGATACTTCTCGGTGGCTTGAACTGCATCACTCTTCGCTTTCAGGCAATAAACAAACACTGCCCCTGTACACACATCTGTAAATCAGTGCATATACTTGAAGCCATTTATGGACTCGTTATTAACTGGACCAGCTAGATCAGTGTTCACCAACTCAAGTGGTGTGTTTGCTTTATCGGTCGGATCTCTGTTTCTCGTTTGGGTAAACTTTCCCTCTATGCATACTGTACAATCTTTATCAGGCTTACGCTTTGTACCCTTAATATGCATACCAACAGTTACATCCTGCAGCTTTAACACATCCTCATAATTACAGTGACCCATAATCTCATGCCACGTTTGGCTATCATGGCTGACATGACACTTATCTTCAACATCACACTCTGTTTGCAAATAGTACATTTTCTTACATACATAAATGTCAAACTTGGTACCATCCGGTAACATCAGAGCATCTTTACCTTCGTCGAAGAAAACCTTGGCTCCGTTAGCTGTAGCAGACTTCACGGAAAAGAGTTATTGGGGGTACGATGGGATGTATAGTGCGTTCCTCAGAGTCACTTTACACCGTCGTTGTTAAGATCTGTCTGTGTTGGTGTTTTGTCTTGTCTAGATCTGTCTGTGGTTTTCTGTCTGCGTTGTGTTTTGTCTTGTTTAGATCTGTCTGTGGTTCCCTGTCGTTAGTTTCCCTGGTGTGTCTGATTACCCGATTGTGTTCACCTGTGGCCCCTGTGTTTTCTCCTCCTTCCTCACCTGTGTCTTGTTTGTGTGATTAGTCTTGTGTGTATTTAAGTTCTGTTTTTTCTGTCTGTCTTTGTCGGTTCATCTTGTGTAATGACGTGTTCCTTCAGAACCAATGGCTGATGAGTGGTAGACAACGGAGAAGTGGTGTACAGAGTACGATTTAAAGCGTTTGTGAGGTTTTTTTTCACAGAGCCTACATATTCGTTGCTTTGGCGAACGGGTGTGGGGTTTCTTTGAACGCCCACCCTGGGGGTTCTTCCCCTGAGCTGGGTTTTTTTTATGACAGATTCAATGGCAACTGAGCCAGGAATGGACAAGACCACAGCAACGCGGATCATGGACAACAAGAAAGAGGGGGGCAAAACGGACGGAAAGGAGGATACCGACGAAGAACAAGGACAAAACAAGAAAACGGGAGAGGAGGAAACAAGAAAGGAGAAGGGGAGTGAGAGGTACAGTGTAGAACTAACTGTGGAGGTAACTGTGGATGGAGGAGCCGCAGTAACAATGATGGACTTACTAAAGGGAATACAACAAAAGTGTGGGGTTGTGGACGGGTGCAGAGTGAGAGGGGAGAGGCTATATGAAGTCACCATGCGGACCTGTCTGGGGAAAATTAAAATAATGGAGGGGCTGAGGGTGAACGGGGTCATGGTGCACGCACAGGACCTCTTGAACAAAGATTTGACTGTGTCATTCCTAAATCTGCCGGTATATGTACCTGATAGGATGATACTTAAGAGACTGGAAGAGTGGGGGGTCGAGCCCATCTCGGCAATCAAAAAAAGAGTGTGGCCGGGCACAGAAATCACAGACGGCACCAGATTCCTGAGAGTAAGGTTCAATGACAAGGTCAGCTCCCTCCCCTATTCCACAAAGTTGGACACAGTGAGGGGGGCGGAGTACTTCAGAGTATTGCACAATCGCCAGGTGCCTGTCTGCAGGCTGTGCATCCAGCCCGGTCACTTCTTTAGGGAGTGCCCGGAGTTTAAGTGCCACAAGTGTGGCCAGACAGGACATTATGCCAGGGAGTGCAGGTTCAGGGTGGAGAGAGAGGAGAAAGAGGAGGAAGAGAAGGAGGACAAGGATGAAGACGAGGAGCAAGATGAGGAGGAGGAAGACGAGGAGGAGGAGGACGAGGAAGGGGCGGAAGGAGCGAAGAAAAGATCCTTTGAGGAGGTCAGCGATGAAGGCCTGAGTGGGGGAGGAGCGGCGGGAGGTGAGGATGGAGCTAAGAAAAGTGCAAGGCAGAGCGGCGGAGGCGCCGAAGGGAGCAGCGGCGGGGGGAAGAAGTGTTGGAGTCCTGGAGTGGTGGGGGACATCTCGGAGGCATCAGAGATGGAGGAGGGAGTGCTGGAGGAGGACCCTGTGGGCGCCATGGTCTTCGGGAACCCTAAGGATGAGCAGAGGGGCCGCGGCACGAGGAGAATCAGGCGTGAGGATGAGAAGAAGACCTCAGCGGAGAACGCCGGGCGGAGTGCTAGACGCAAAGAGGACAAGGAGAGGGAGATGGAGATAAGGAGAGCGAGCTCAACAGAGGGGGAGCTCGGGAAAGGAATCAGCTTAAGGTAACGATGTTAAGGACACTTATTATAATAACATCCCTTTTGATGGCAACCATCTCCTCCTTTAACGGCAATGGCCTCAAAAGTAGGATCAGAAGAGAACGGGCGCTAAATCTATGTGGGGCCAGTATAACATGTCTGCAGGGAACACATTGAGATGGGGAGTGTGTGGAGGAGGAGGTAAAAAGGAGTGGATGGGTGAAGTGTTTGCAAATAATGGGAGTGTACATGCTAGGGGGGTGGTGATACTTATCAACTCAGGGGAGGTAAGGAATACAAGGGAGGTTGAGGATGATGGTGAAGGGAGAATGATTGGAGTACAGTATGAATACATGGGGGAAGAGTTCAAGTTGATAAATGATGATGAGGATGTGATGTCAAATGAAGGAAAAGAGGGTGCGGCCAATGCGGGGGGGGAAGGAGTGGGGAGTGTGGAGTATGCTGTTGAGAGGAAGGATAAAAAGAGGAGGAAGAAGAAGCTGAAGATATGGGAACTGGGGGGGAAATGATGTAGAGGTTGACATGGGGGGGAGGAGGTGGTGAAGTAAGGGAGAGCGGAAGACAAGAGGGGGGAAGGGGGAAAGGATGAGGAGGTTGAGTCAGAGGAGGGGGGGAAGGGATGGGGGGATGGGATGGATGAGGAAGAGGAGGAGCAGAGACAGAGAGAGGAGGAGCTTATGAAAATGAAGATTTTGAGGCATAAAAAGGACGAAGTTGAGTTGGCGGGGAGTAGGAGGAATGATGACGCGGTGGTGAGGGAGGAGGAAGAGGAGGAGGAGGTGGAAGATAGTGAAGGACCTTGAGGGGAATATGAGTGATGTTTGGAATAGTGAGAGGGAGGAGAGTGGGAATGAGGAACAGGAGGTGCAGAGACAGAAGGGAAAGGACCTTCTATTTGAGAGGGGGTAAAAGAGAAAGCAGCCACAAGAGCGAGGAGGGAGGAGCTCAAGGGCTGGAAGCGCATCTCAGTTAACATAGGGAAGGTAAATGATAAAGGTGTCTGGGTGGAGTGCAAGGAGGACGTGCATCACCTCAGGGTTAGGCAAGGGGCGTTTGGGGGGGGGGGGAGGGAGGGGGAAACCGTGGCGATATGGAGGGACATGTGGGAAAAGAGGAAAGTAAAGGTGGTAGCTGTCACTCGGGTAGACGTGGATGAAGGGAATTGGGGATGGTGAATTGAAAACAATATGTGTTAAAGTGTTAAAAATGTTGGGAATGATGTTGAAATTAATGATGTGGGAAAAGAGAAAGGAATGGGCGATTACTGAGACTGTGAAAGATGTAGGAAATGGAAGATGGGATATAGAGTAATTGATGATTGTGATGTGTGACAAAAGTGTGTGTGTTTGAACATGTTTCTGCTATATTTGAGAATGCTTCATGAAAGCTGAGATTTTGTTGAAATTGATTTGTTTGAAAGCCTTGGGGTCCTTTCTTTTTGGGGATCAGTAAGGTGGACTATTATGTTTTTAAAATGTAACTTTGTTTATATTTTCCTATTTATAAAAAAAAAAAGTATTGACGTGGTCTGCGGTGAGTGTTCTGTGTTTGTTAATAGTTAGCCTTGTAATAAAGGAGCTATTTTTTGTCACATTAATCTGCATTTGGGTCCTACTTCCTGCTTCACACATCGTAACATTACGAACCGACCTAGAATGGACCCAGCGGACAGTTTGTACGAGGTGGAGTACAATTTGACATGTTTGAGGAATTACTTTAAATATGCCTCCAGTAGTGAAGAGAGGCAGTCCGTTTTTTCTGCGGCACGCCAGGAGGTAACCTCAAGGCCCTGGTTGAGAGAGTTGCTACCCGAGTGGGTGGAGGACTTTTTTGGCAGCTTTGAGGTCAAACCTGATTCCCGGCCTGCTAGCCCCAGGCATGCTATCTCCATGTCTCCCAATTCCCAACCTGGCACCATACGCCTTGGTGGGTTCCGCCTGAAGTCAACCCGTGCTTCTGCCCCAGTTCCTGCTCCTGTCCAGGAGTTGTATTCTGGAACTCGTCTGGCTTATGGAGGTCCACGGAGTATTCAGGCGGCTGCTAAGAGGAGTCGTCGCAAGGCCAGGCTAGCAGCCCACACAGCCATGGTTCCAGACCCAGTTCTGGCCCCAGCAGTCATGGATTCGGCTCCAGAGCCGGCCCATACAGCCATGTTTCCGGCTTCAGAACCGGACCTTACAGCCATGTTTCCGGCTTCAGAACCGGATCTTACAGCCATGATTCTGGCTTCAATTCCGGCCCCCGCTGCCATAGTCCCTCCTCAGGTCACTTCTCTAGTCCCATCTCCAGTTCCCTCTCGAGTCCCCTCTCCAGTCCCCTCTCGAGTCCCCTCTCGAGTCCCTTCTCGAGTCACCTCTCGAGTCACCTCTCGAGTTCCTACTCGAGTTCCTACTCAAGTCCCTCCTCTAGTCAATTCCCTAGTCCCATCTCTAGTCACTTCTCCAGTCCCCTCTCGAGTTCCCTCTCGAGTTCCCTCCTCTAGTCCCTCCTTTAGTCCCTCCTCTAGTCCCTCCTTTAGTCCCTGCTCTAGTCCCTCCTCTAGTTCCCCTCTCAAGTCCCCTCTCGAGTTCCCTTCTCTAGTACCTCCTCTAGTCCCCTCTCGAGTCCCCTCTCGAGTTCCCCCTTGGTTCCCCTCTCTAGTTCCCCTCTCGAGTCCCCTCTCGAGTTCCCCCTTGGTTCCCCTCTCGAGTCTCCTCTCGAGTCCCCTCTCGAGTCACGTCTCAAGTCCCTACCCAATGTCCTGGTCCGTTGGAGGTTCCGCTGGGGGTCCTGCCAACTCCATGTCCTGTCCCGTTGGAGGCCCCGTCTCCCTCTCCCAAGGGTCCTACCAATCGTATGTCTGTCCCGTTGGAGGTCCCGCCGTATACTCTCCTGCCGGGGGGCCTGCCGGCTCCTTGTCCTGTCTCATTGGAGGTCCCGCCGACTACTCTCCTGCCGGCGGTCCTGCCGGCTCTTAGTCCTGTGCTGTTGGAGGCCCCGCCGACTACTCTCCTGCCGGGTGTCCTGCCAACCCTTTGTCCTGTGCCGTTGGAGGCCCCGCCGACTACTCTCCTGCCGGGGGTCCTGCCAACCCTACAGATGTAGCACTCCAGATCAGACTCAAATGGGTGTGTCCCAGTCAAAAGCCCAGCGGATGCCAGTGGCTGGGGGTGTTGCCAAATTGCTAGAGGGCGTTGCCCAATTTCCCCATTTGTTCAATTACAGGATTTAACCATGAGATGGCGCTTCATTCACAAAATACACAATGGGTGTTGTAGAAACATCAATATTTTAGATCAAATAAAGTATATAGTTTGCTTTATGCAGTATATTTCCTGTAATATTGTACAGTAGATTGAAGTAAATCAACTTATACATTAAGATAAGATAAAATGGACCTTTATTAATTCCGTGGGGAAATTCAGTAGTTCAAACAGCAACAGGGTGAGAGTGAAAAACAGGACAGCACAGATTCACACAGATTAATAAAATCAAAAATAAGATGAGCGATACAAAATAATAATGAGAAACTATGAAATAAGAAATGAATACAACTAAAATGTAATTATCATATCATATATTATAATGTATTGTATTATTAAGTAATATCATACATTAACCCCATTATAGCAGATGCCACATTGAATGGATGAACACATGTATGCATCAATAATTACAACAGAGTATTTCTAAATACAAGTTGTAAAAATACTTGTATGTATTTAATATTAACCCTTTGGAGTCGACCGTCACGCCGGCGTGATCAGATCACATGACCTGTTCAAGCCGGTGCCGCATAAAAACAACAGTCCGGACAACATTGCCGTGTGTTTCTGTCGAAAGTACTGGCTTGAAATTACTGTATATCCCAGTCTTTGATTCATGCAAAAAGACCCAGTAAACACGGAGATACGGTGATATAAAGTTAATACATTTCAAAAGTATGAAATATGGAAGCACATATTTGAATATCTTCGCCATATTTGATCATTTTACGAAACGGAAAATACTGGAAACTGTAGATCCTGCTCAACAGGATGTATATGTGTATTTCTGTCGAAAGTACTGGCTCGAAACTATATGCCAGTCTTTGTTTCATGCAAAAATACCCAATAAACACGGACATACGATGATATAAAGTTAATACAGATATATTTCAGAAGTATGAATAATGGAAGCACATATTTTAATATTTTCGCCGTATTTTATCATTTTACGAAACGGAAAATACTGGAAACTGTAGATTCTGCTCAACAGGATGTATTTACCAGGAAGGGGTGAGGTAATCAGGTAAACGGAGTGATACGAAACGAGACGAAGAGGGACGGCGGGAACCGAAGAGAGACGGCGGGAAATGGAGAGAGACGAAGATATACGAAGACAGGCTGCGGGAGACTGCGATTGAAGTAAAGTGACAAACAAACATTGAAAATGTAGATATAGTTAGATATATTTAGAGTTTTGAAGACTCAACTATGATGAAGAGAACTCTGAACGTGAGTCAAGCTTTAAGCTTGTTTTTTGACATGGAGGAGGAGGAATCTGTGATGTTGCCCTCTGTGTCGTAGTTGACAGAAACCGCTTTGAAGCGTGGCACAGATAAAGACAGAAAAAAAACAGATTTTTGTACATAATGTGTATAGGCCTATATATATATATTTGTATTATATTTATAATAACACTTTTGCCTTATCAGAATGAAATCCCATGCTACCTCAATCAAACTTTTACATTATCATAGTCACATCCCATGTATATATTTCCAGCTTTTAAATGGTTTCGTTGTGTATGTTTGTGTTGTGAAAAATAAAATCATTTTCAAAATCTGTTTTTACGTTTTTGTTGTGATTTTGGGTCCAAAATGTTCATATAGTAGAAGATCACCTACATCCAAACGAAATAAATATAATTAATTATGATGAATACGTTAAGTCTTGTTCATTGTTTTTCACTTTTATTAAATGTTTGATATTTCCGGTGGAAATGGTGGACTATCGGACATTCAAAATGCAGCATATTTTCACTCTTACACACATATATTCTCATTTTACATACATACATTTTCACTCTTACACACGGATATTCTCCTTTTGCTCTCATGCGAAATCTACTAAATCAAAGTATGTCATGTATATTTAGTTTTCGTTGATGAGACGAGACGGACTAAGGTGTTAATGGTGGACTATCGGACATTCAAAATGTAGCATATTTCCCCCAAGTGTCTGTCAAAATGCATTTTACGTTTCTAACTTGCAATATCAATATTTCAGCTCTCTTCACTCCAGAAGAGCGATCTCCCTCTCTCTCTGTGTGCGGGAGCTGTGGAATGTGACTCCACACATTCCGATGGCCAATTAGTTTTAAACAAAGGGTCCCCAACATAGGCTACATATGAAACATGGGGGGGTTGGGGCTGGAGAACGGTATGGTCCTACCGTTTTCATACTTTATATATCTTAGCATATTCATACACACTGTTCATACTGCTCACAGGCTGATATCTAGTGTATTCATACCCCTCACTGTTTATTCATCATTCAATTAATTATATATTTTATTCTGTAGATTGTGAACATTACTTTTCACTTTACTGCTTGTTGCTCCTGGTTAGAAGCTAAACTGCATTTCGGTGTCTCAGTAGCCTACCTGTAATCTGTGCAATAACAATAAAGTTGAATCTAATCTTGAGCAGGAACTAATGTAGGCTATTTACTTAGTAGGCCTACATATCTGACATGAACGATTAAACACGTTTGTGCATTCTTTATGAATGCAAACCGAGTCATTTCGTTTATTTTACCCACCAGGGCTGTTTCCCTCAGAACGAGAGGAAAGTTTTTACCAGGACAGCTTTTTTAAGGGACAGCATCGCCCTGAGATCTATGCTGCTAATATGTTCATGGTCATAACGCCATTTGTAACATATGGGAGAATGGTGCAAATAACCAACTGGACTGGGACCAATGGGAAAATGCCTCTTCCCCTCAATGTGAAGCAACAGATTGAGTCTTATGTTTCCAATCGGTTCCCAAATCTGAACATTGACCAGTGGCATAAGATCAGGAGCCGGGTAAACGAGAGACTGAGGAGCCCCAGAAAAACAGATCCCGAAATCGCTCGTCCTGGTTTCCGCAGCAGATAGGCCTACAGCATGTGTCTGTTACTGTATGTCAGTTATTTTAAATAAAATGGTGAAAACTGAACTTGAAAATGGTTTCCTCTTTTTATTTTCTTTATTATTTTCGGGATGGGGAGACGTGTGTGATTAAAAATTCATTCGCAGAAATGTAAAGTGATCTAACTAAGTTCTATTCATATTCTTGACGGGAAGAGCCGTGTAAATGGGTGGCCATATGCATTTGAAAAGCAATATAAATCACACAGTTATTATGCAATAGGCTATAAAAGCACCACCGATTACCTTTCTCCAATTCAAACTCTTGACGGGAAAAAAGGAAGGTGTAAATGGTTGGGCTATACTGTACTGTATACATACAAAGGCCATTCAATAGACGTTCAATATATAGTATTCGTTTATTAGAGTCGGCTTGACTCGGTTTGCATTCATAAAGAATGCACAAATGTGTTTAATCGTTAATGTCATAGTATTCGTTTATTAGTCCCCGAGGGGAAATGGGTAGCAGCACATCACAGAGGCATTTAAAAAGTGAAGAACATTCAAGTTAAACAATACTAAGTAAACAATTAACACAGTAAATTATGTGGATTAAATCACATTTATTTCGTTAAAAATAAACGAAATGACTCGGTTTGCATTCATAAAGAATGCACAAACGTGTTTAATCGTTCATGTCAGATATGTAGGCCTACTAAGTAAATAGCCTACATTAGTTCCTGCTCAAGATTAGATTCAACTTTATTGTTATTGCACAGATTACAGGTACTGAGACAACGAAATGCAGTTTAGCTTCTAACCAGGTGCAACAAGCAGTAAAGTGAAAAGTAATGTTCACAATCTACAGAATAAAATATATAATGAATTGAATGATGAATAAACAGTGAGGGGTATGAATACACTATATATCAGCTGTGAGCAGTATGAACAGTGTGTTAATCGTTAATATCAGATATGTACTAAGTAAATAGCCTACATTAATTTCATGATGGATTAAACCACATTTATTTCGTTAAAAATAAACAAAATGATTAAATGTAGGGTGAATTGCCCTAATGTGGGGAACATTTTCGCATTTCAGACTTCGGGAATATATTGCGACATGAAGCTGATACAATAAATCAAAATCCAGTAACATTCTGAAATCCCCAGGATGTGTCCTAATCAAACCAAAAGAGAACATGCAGATATTAAACTCATACAAGAAATGGTAGACATATTAGTACTCTTAGTGCCAAGTTGTCTCAGACAATCTGTTTTCCTAATGTGGGACAGTTCTGTGCAAAATGTGGGACACTGAAAAGTCTATATTAAAAAGCCTCAGTCACCTTCATTCATGTAATAAAAAAATCTCAGGCCAGTAACACTCAAAGCTACAGTAAATGTGCAATACCATGCTATGTTACTATTTATAATGTTATTGTTGTTACAACAGAAGATGTTTTTATTTAAATTGAAGTTAAATGCATCAATCTGGTGCACTGAGGGCAAAATTAGTAGATTTGTGGATACGGCTCTCAACACTCATATGAAACAGAACTGTTCTTACAATGTGTGTTGGAAGGTATTAAATTACTATGCATATGTTATTGTGTAAACACACAGCTGATCACCTGAGAGCTGCCGTTTCATTCAGAGCGTTTAAAAAAAACGACGGTCTGATTTCAACAACTCAATGTGTGATTATTATAGCAGTAATATTAGACACTAATAATACAGTAAACTATGAACACTGTACATATTATTGTTTGCCCGTGGGATTAGGATGATCGGTAGAGAGCCGCTGCATTTTCCTGCGTTGGATGTGATATAAAAACAAAGCGATTATTGTCGTTGTTGTAAACTCACGTGGATTAAATGTAGTGCATTCATTTCAACTCGCGAACATATGATACATTAAATGATCGCGAGGATCACGATCGAACATCGTTTGTTTGACCCTGGATGCATTTCCTGATCTAAAAACATAGCGATGGTTTTGTACTTATGCCAACGTGAATTAAACATTATTTTGTTAAATAAAAACATGGTGATGTTTACTAAATGATTACATGTCTCTTACTTAAGCACAGAATATGATCCTATCCGTGACATATATGGATCTTAACAAATATCCGCTATATCAGATCCCTGTAGATCAGCTGTTTATTTCACATGAGTTCCAGTGTGGCAGCTTTTCACGGCTCCCCCTGGTGGATCCATGATCCATTGCTGCTGGTTTCATTATAATTAAATGTATTTATCAAGGGGGCGTTTCAAGTCCTGCGGGGGGGGTTTACTTTTCAGCAGGGGCCCACCCCGTGCCGATCACGGACCCGCACGGGTAGGCGTCTGAAACGAAGCGCTACATCTGTATATCCTGTCCCGTCGGAGGTCCCGCCGACTGCTCTCCTGCTGGGGGTCCTGCCAATCCCGTGTCCTGGTCCTCTTCCGTGGGGGATCCTGCCGAGGCCTGTCCCACCAGCTCCGACACCGGGTCCTGCCCGGCCTCCGGCGCTGTCCCGTCAGCGCCTTCCTGCCCGGCCTCCGGAGCTGTCTGGTCTTCGCCCTCGAGCCCGGCCCTCTGAGAGCCCGGCCCTCTGAGAGCCGCAGTCTTCACCCTCGATCCCGGCCCTCTGAGAGCCGCAGTCTTCACCCTTGATCCCGGCCCCCTGAGAGCCGCGGTCTTCGCCCTCGAGCCCGGCCCCCTGAGAGCCGCGGTCTTTGCCCTCGAGCCCTGCCCCCTGAGTGCCGCGGTCCTCGCCCTCGGGCCCGGCCCCCTGACTCTTCCTGCCACTGCCTTCGCCCCTCCATAACCCCCTTTTCAAGCTCTGCCTTGCCCCCGGGCCGTCCGCCCGAGACCCCTTCTGGGTCCTCCGCTGTGCCCCTGGGCTGTCCTCTGATTACCCGATTGTGTTCACCTGTCGCCCCTGTGTTTTCTCCTCCCTCACCTGTGTCTTGTTTGTGTGATTAGTCTTGTGTGTATTTATGTTCTGTTTTTTCTGTCTTTGTCGGTTCGTCTTGTGTATTGACGTGGTCTGCGGTGAGTGTTCTGTTCTGTGTTTGTTAATAGTTAGCCTTGTAATAAAGGAGCTATTTTTTGTCACATTAATCTGCATTTGGGTCCTGCTTCCTGCTTCACACATCGTATCAGTCGTCCCTCGCTGTCTATCAGACACATCTCTGCTTCTCCTCTGCCGTGCGCTACCCCGAAGGTGCGCCTCCCGTCTGCCAATTCCATGCTGTGTCTCTCCGGCTTGAAGGTGCTGTCAAAAATCTTGAATTTCTTCTTATCGTTGATGATGTGAGATGACGCTCCCGTGTCCACAATCAATCCTTTTCTGTGGGTCTGTAGTTGTTGTCTCTGTAGGCTGGTCTCTTCAGCTCGCACTTTGAGGGTGTAGTCACCTCCTCCCGCAGCTTCTCCGGTACCACCTGGCATGCTCGCGCACCGAGCAGCATCACTACGGTCCTTCTTTGTGCACGCTTTGTCTGTGTGCCCCTTGCTTTTACAAAAGCTACACCAGACTTTCTTTCTGCAGTCATCTTTTCGATGGCCTGTCTCGCCGCATCGCCAACATGTGCCGACGTGTTCTCCGCCGCCATCGGGGATGACTCGTTTGGCGGGCTTTCTCTTTGTTGCTGCTTGCACCCTCTCGCTCGTCTCGTCTGAGGCTGGGGCTGAATCTTCTGAGTCCTCGAAGTTCCTCAACTTCGCCTTGAACTGTCCCAACGTTACTTCACTGTCACTGTGGGTCACCATTAGAGTGAACGGCTTGTATTTTTCGGGTAATCCCCGCATAACCATCGCCATCATTAGTCCCTCACTCGGTGCTTCTCCCGCTCTCCTGAGTGCCGTAATGATCTGCTCAGCTCGGATAATGTACTCTGTTACCGTCTCATTATCAGCTTTCTGCAGCACAGTCATGGTTATATACAAGGTGACGATCCTGGGTCTGCCTTTTCCAATATAGTGCTCCCTTAATATTCTGAGACTTTCTCGGCCCTTGTCCTTCGTGTCTCTGAATATCAAGCCTAAACTGGTATTGTCAAGTAGCGGCGCTAACTCACAATAGGCGTCAGCATTGAGCTTGTCGTCTTGAGCCCTCAGTGCCGCGGTCAGCTCTCCAGCGGGTGCTCGAAGGATGGTCTCCTTCAATCCCACTCCGTGCATGCAACACAGCATCCTCTCTTCCCAGAGCTCATACTCTTCTGCTTTCCCGTCGAACGTGGGCCACTTGCTCTTCCTCGTGGTTCTATTCGCCATGGCTTTTTCGTTTGTAGCTTCAGTAGCTTAGCTTAGCTCCTCGTTAGCTTAGCTTTAGCTTCCCTCGGTTGTCCCGATACTAAACTAGCTGAACACGTGGCTAACTAGCTACTCCTATGCTAACCGTGCTAACAGGCAATCTTCTCGCCTTGTTATCGCACTTGCGCTTCGAACTGTAGAATAATTCATCGCATCTGGGCCCATAACCTGTTAGCAGATTTAGACTTAAACCTTTTGTCTCCTGCAGCAGAAAGGTGAATAATCTCACCAATTCAAGTTTAGCCATTCATCACGGTGTTATTTATTATAGGCACACAGCTCAAGAGGCTTGAGGACAGAGAGAGAAGGGGCGTGAATTCCAACGGTCTTATACCCCAGGTAGTGACATCACAATCATGACAGCCCTAACCAATGAACACAGTTAGTAGTCGCAGCTACATAAATAATATATGGTACACAGTAATACATGGAGTTATACACTATACATGTCTGTATGTTATATCTCAACAGTTTTAAACTGTTTTGAATGAACAACAAAAATAAAATACATTACATGTATTTGTTATTGGCTATGGTAGGTTACTGGTTATGTTCACATACTTATTTGATTATTGAAATGTAAACCAATCTTTTTCATATGGGTGTTTAGAGTTGTACCCCCTAGATCTAGTCTCTAGTAATTCTGCTTAAAGTGCACCAGATTGAAGCATTTTACTTTAAAATGTTCAAACATTTCTTCCCAGTATGCTGAGAAGGCAGATATGCTTGTTTTTCTCAACAAGAACTGTTCTTTAAAAGTTGCACTGTTGTAGCTTCAGTGGTTCTCAGGTTACAGTTACATAGCTGTGAATATTACTGTAAACTAACCTGTGTAAAAGTTTCTCGAATAAATGTACTTTTTTTGGTGGAAGAAGCAATTTATAATTGTTTTACCCTCAAAGAATCGGAATTGAGAACCGTTAAGTTACCGGAATCGAAAAGTAGAATCAGAATCGTGGAAATTCAAACGATACCCAACCCTATATATGTGTACACATATAAATCATTAGTCAAAACAGGGCTACATTTGATTGAATTATAAAGGTATAATATGTGGTAAACTGAAGAGCCGTTTGGGAGCCGAAAGAGCCGGCTCTTCTTGGTGAGCCGAGCCAAATGATCCGGCTCACCAGAAGAGCCGGAATTCCCATCACTAACTCCTGTTGTTGATACGGACAACCTCAGCGAACGAATGCCCACTGCCCGCCAGCCACGCCCCGACACATGGGGTCACGCCAATCACAAAGCTTTGATGGGTTCAAGTGCATTATTCTAGCACAGGAAGATTATGTTATAGGACATTAATGATAAAACAGAATATTGTTGTTCTATTTTTAGACACATCTCGCGATCGACTGGGAATCTCCCCGCGATCGACTGGTTGGGCACCCCTGAAGTAGGCTATTGGCGAACGGCATAACACATGATTAAACATGATAGTATATAAAACCATGCTTGTATACAACCTATAGAAATGCAAAACGGCGTCAGTTTAAAGTAATCCTGTCCTTCTGTTTACCGCATCATTTATGAGAATACATTTCTTAACAAGAGAACATAATCGAGGAGTGATCAATAACATTTCCGTATTTATTTATTTCTCCAAGTTATGTTTGTGTGT
Organism: Chaenocephalus aceratus; assembly: GCA_023974075.1. Classification (NCBI taxonomy): domain Eukaryota; kingdom Metazoa; phylum Chordata; class Actinopteri; order Perciformes; family Channichthyidae; genus Chaenocephalus; species Chaenocephalus aceratus. The sequence goes on from JAMFTG010000780.1 coordinate 59,799, forward strand.
GCACTGAGGAGTCTCAAACAGGCATTTGTTTAATCATTTTAAGATTAGGTTTAATCAATGTTTGCAAATGAATTATTCATATATGATACGTGAGAGGTACGCACCGTTTATAAATCAATCAATCAATGTTTATTTATATAGCCCAATATCACAAATGTTACATTTGTCTCAGTGGTCTTCACAGTGTGTACAGAATATCAGTATAACAATACGACACCCTCTGTCCTTAGACCCTCACATCGTACAAGGAAAAACTTCCGAAGAAAACCCAGTTTAAAGGGAAAAATGGGAGAAACCTCAGGGAGAGCAACAGAGGAGGGATCCCTCTCCCAGGACGGACAGACGTGCAATAGATGCCGTGTGTAAATTGAAAAGATAATACATTTGCAACATAGGTAGTCCAAATGTTTGGAAATGCATGTGTGTGTATAATAGGAAGATGAATCCACGAGGATATCCATCCAGGACCGATGATCCAGGACCACAGCCACGACTCGCGATCCGGGGCTCGCGATCCAGGACACAGGACCGCAGGATCATCCATGACTCCGGATCCCGGCGTATATAGACACCAAAAACAAAGACATTTGGGGAAGCTGGGTTAATCGGAACATGAGAGTACACAGGTATAGACAGAGAGAAGTAAGATGTCCCCCGACAAACTAAGCCTATATCAAAACTAGGGGCTGAATCTAATCAGTCCTAACTATAAGCTTTATCAAAAAGGAAGGTCTTAAGCGCACTCTTAAAAACGGATATGGTGTCTGCCGCCCGAACACAAACTGCAAGCTGATTCCACAAATGTGGAGCTTGATAAGAAAAGGCTCTGGCTCCCATTGTACTTTTAGAGATTCTAGGAACAACCAACAACCCTGCATTCTTGGAACGCAATGCCCTAGTAGGACAGTAGGGTATAATGAGTTATTTAAGGTAAGATGGCGCCTGCCCATTAAGGGCTTTGTAGGCGAGAAGAAGAATTTTAAATTCTATCCTGTGTTCTATAGGGAGCCAGTGTAAGGCAGCCAGAACAGGAGTAATGTGGTCCCTTTTCCTAACATACTCTAGGGACCAGAGGGTACAATGGTTGGACATTTACTACCGGCCGCGGTCTGCCTAGTGCCAGGGTCCAAATAACCGACCGCAATGCATAGCGGGAAGTCGGTTATATAGACATCAACAAAATAAGTGTTTATTTAGTGTCTGAAAGTCGGGGAAGATTACTTTAAACACAGGGTACACATGGCTGTATTACCCATTAATTAGTGTGTGAAAGCTGGGTAACTTTGATGGGAATTTAAGGGAGATATGGCCATTTCATCCACACCTCACGACTCCCATCAAAAGTGATTGAAATGTACAGGAATCTGTACATTTCATCCACATTTGACGACCCGAGCAGGGTGACTTTGTTACCCAGGAATAAGTGTCTGAAAGTCGGGGAAGATTACTTTAAACACAGGGTACACATGGCTGTATTACCCAGCAATTAGTGTGTGAAAGATGGGTACGTTTGCTGTGAATTTAAGGGAGATATGGCCCTTTCAAACAGGGAGATGTACACGGCTTTATTACCCCGGATTTAGTGTCTGAAAGTCGGGGAAGATTACTTTAAAACACAGGGTACACATGGCTGTATTACCCATTAATTAGTGTGTGAAAGCTGGGTAACTTTGATGGGAATTTAAGGGAGATATGGCCATTTCATCCACACCTCACGACTCCCATCAAAAGTGATTGAAATGTACAGGAATCTGTACATTTCATCCACATTTGACGACCCGAGCAGGGTGACTTTGTTACCCAGGAATAAGTGTCTGAAAGTCGGGGAAGATTACTTTAAACACAGGGTACACATGGCTGTATTACCCATTAATTAGTGTGTGCAAGCTGGGTAACTTTGATGGGAATTTAAGGGAGATATGGCCATTTCATCCACACCTCACGACTCCCATCAAAAGTGATTGAAATGTACAGGAATCTGTACATTTCATCCACATTTGACGACCCGAGCAGGGTGACTTTGTTACCCAGGAATAAGTGTCTGAAAGTCGGGGAAGATTACTTTAAACACAGGGTACACATGGCTGTATTACCCATTAATTAGTGTGTGAAAGCTGGGTAACTTTGATGGGAATTTAAGGGAGATATGGCCATTTCATCCACACCTCACGACTCCCATCAAAAGTGATTGAAATGTACAGGAATCTGTACATTTCATCCACATTTGACGACCCGAGCAGGGTGACTTTGTTACCCAGGAATAAGTGTCTGAAAGTCGGGGAAGATTACTTTAAACACAGGGTACACATGGCTGTATTACCCAGCAATTAGTGTGTGAAAGATGGGTACGTTTGCTGTGAATTTAAGGGAGATATGGCCCTTTCAAACAGGGAGATGTACACGGCTTTATTACCCCCGGATTTAGTGTCTGAAAGTCGGGGATGATTACTTTAAACACAGGGTACACATGGCTGTATTACCCATTAATTAGTGTGTGAAAGCTGGGTAACTTTGATGGGAATTTAAGGGAGATATGGCCATTTCATCCACACCTCACGACTCCCATCAAAAGTGATTGAAATGTACAGGAATCTGTACATTTCATCCACATTTGACGACCCGAGCAGGGTGACTTTGTTACCCAGGAATAAGTGTCTGAAAGTCGGGGAAGATTACTTTAAACACAGGGTACACATGGCTGTATTACCCAGCAATTAGTGTGTGAAAGATGGGTACGTTTGCTGTGAATTTAAGGGAGATATGGCCCTTTCAAACAGGGAGATGTACACGGCTTTATTACCCCGGATTTAGTGTCTGAAAGTCGGGGAAGATTACTTTAAACACAGGGTACACATGGCTGTATTACCCATTAATTAGTGTGTGAAAGCTGGGTAACTTTGATGGGAATTTAAGGGAGATATGGCCCTTTCAAGAACGATTTGAAACCGTTTGAAATGACTGGCGGGTGCTGATGGAAAGCAGGCGGAAATACATTGATTGTTTACCCATGAAAAGGTGTTTAAAAGGCGGGTAAAGTGTCCCTGCAGCTCCTCCATGACGGTAATAATGATTAGAAATCATTTACAGGGCAGAAAGCTGTTTTTAAAAGTGAAAAAAACGATTTGAAACCGTTTGAAATGACTGGCGGGTGCTGATGGAAAGCAGGCGGAAATACATTGATTGTTTACCCATGAAAAGGTGTTTAAAAGGCGGGTAAAGTGTCCCTGCAGCTCCTCCATGACGGTAATAATGATTAGAAATCATTTACAGGGCAGAAAGCTGTTTTTAAAAGTGAAAAAACGATTTGAAACCGTTTGAAATGACTGGCGGGTGCTGATGGAAAGCAGGCGGAAATACATTGATTGTTTACCCATGAAAAGGTGTTTAAAAGGCGGGTAAAGTGTCCCTGCAGCTCCTCCATGACGGTAATAATGATTAGAAATCATTTACAGGGCAGAAAGCTGTTTTTAAAAGTGAAAAAACGATTTGAAACCGTTTGAAATGACTGGCGGGTGCTGATGGAAAGCAGGCGGAAATACATTGATTATTTACCCAGCAAAAGGTGTTTAAAAGGCGGGTAAAGTGTTACTGCAGCCCCTAAGTGCCTGATTGTCAGAAACTGCTATTTCTGAATAAATAGCACTTTCTGAACACATGTCAAACAGACATTCCTATTAAAAGTTATCAATTAGTAGCACGATCGGACACGAGCACTCTGTTTATTTCACACTGCAAGGAGACCGAGCTTGAAAAGCACCTCTCTGTGGCCGCTCCAAGACCCCCAAAACACGGAATAAGGAGCTCCAGGATCCCTCCCTGCCTTGAGCAAACAGGCTAGTTCACACTTCCATTACATACACCGACAAAGCCACCTCTTCGGGGCCGCTCCAAGACCCCCAAAACACGGACGCAGCAGCCCCAGCATCTCTCCCTGACATGAGCAAACAGGTTATTTCAGACTTCCATGAAATACCCCGGGGAAAAGGACCTCTCTGTGGCCGCTCCAAGACCCCCAAAACACGGACTAAGGAGCTCCAGGATCTCTCCCTGACATGCGTACTTCCAGAACCTCGCACACCTTGGGTCCCCGGGCCCCCGAACTTAAGCACTCCCCCACGGACTAAACCAAGATGATCACACCCTCAAGAATCTCGTGCCCCTGGGAATCTTAAAGGGGGGTCTACTTTGCGGTGCTTTACCATCCGCCCATCGGCACCCATAGTCGGCCTTCTTGACAGCAGCACCACCCAACCTCCATGGAGGATTTTTCTCGTGCCCCTGGCAACACTTAAAGGGGGTCTACTTTGCGGTGCTTTGCCGTCCGCCCATCGGCACCCATAGTCGGCCTTCTTGACAGCAGCACCACCCAACCTCCATGGAGGATTTTTCTCGTGCCCCTGGCAACACTTAAAGGGGGTCTACTTTGCGGTGCTTTGCCGTCCGCCCATCGGCACCCATAGTCGGCCTTCTTGACAGCAGCAGCACCCAACCTCCATGGAGGATTTTTCTCGTGCCCCTGGCAACACTTAAAGGGGGTCTACTTTGCGGTGCTTTGCCGTCCGCCCATCGGCACCCATAGTCGGCCTTCTTGACAGCAGCAGCACCCAACCTCCATGGAGGATTTTTCTCGTGCCCCTGGCAACACTTAAAGGGGGTCTACTTTGCGGTGCTTTGCCGTCCGCCCATCGGCACACATAGTCGGCCTTCTTGACAGCAGCAGCACCCAACCTCCATGGAGGATTTTTCTCGTGCCCCTGGCAACACTTAAAGGGGGTCTACTTTGCGGTGCTTTGCCGTCCGCCCATCGGCACACATAGTCGGCCTTCTTGACAGCAGCACCACCCACCCTTCAGTGGAAGATTTTTCTCGTGCCCCTGGCAACACTTAAAGGGGGTCTACTTTGCGGTGCTTTGCCGTCCGCCCATCGGCACACATAGTCGGCCTTCTTGACAGCAGCACCACCCACCCTTCAGTGGAGGATTTTTCTCGTGCCCCTGGCAACACTTAAAGGGGGTCTACTTTGCGGTGCTTTGCCGTCCACCCATCGGCACACATAGTCGGCCTTCTTGACAGCAGCACCACCCACCCTTCAGTGGAGGATTTTTCTCCTGCCCCTGGCAACACTTAAAGGGGGTCTACTTTGCGGTGCTTTACCGTCCGCCCATCGGCACACATAGTCGGCCTTCTTGACAGCAGCACCACCCACCCTCCAGTGGAGGATTTTTCTTGTGCCCCTGGCAACACTTAAAGGGGGTCTACTTTGCGGTGCTTTGCCGTCCGCCCATCGGCACACATAGTCGGCCTTCTTGACAGCAGCACCACCCACCCTCCAGTGGAGGATTTTTCTTGTGCCCCTGGCAACACTTAAAGGGGGTCTACTTTGCGGTGCTTTGCCGTCCACCCATCGGCACACATAGTCGGCCTTCTTGACAGCAGCACCACCCACCCTTCAGTGGAGGATTTTTCTCGTGCCCCTGGCAACACTTAAAGGGGGTCTACTTTGCGGTGCTTTACCGTCCGCCCATCGGCACACATAGTCGGCCTTCTTGACAGCAGCACCACCCACCCTCCAGTGGAGGATTTTTCTTGTGCCCCTGGCAACACTTAAAGGGGGTCTACTTTGCGGTGCTTTGCCGTCCGCCCATCGGCACACATAGTCGGCCTTCTTGACAGCAGCACCACCCACCCTCCAGTGGAGGATTTTTCTTGTGCCCCTGGCAACACTTAAAGGGGGTCTACTTTGCGGTGCTTTACCGTCCGCCCATCGGCACCCATAGTCGGCCTTCTTCACAGCACCACCTGCCCTGCTGGAGGTTCACACTTTAACTTTTTTTACCCTCTTCTACCTTACAAATCATCCCACACTTGAGCACTCCTCACTCGGACTAAACACCTCCATGCTACCACCAGAACCAGAATATCGTGCCCCTGGAGATCTTGAAGGAAATAAACCCATAGTGGGCTTTAAAAACAGAAGACTTAGTAATTTTAACAAACTTTATTTACAGTAATATTGACAGTAATAAATACATTCACACAGGATTTAGAGTATTTAGAAGGGGACTGATTACAACAACACACTGCATATTTACAAGTTGATCACTGGCAAAAGTGGGTGAAGTTGGGGCAGAGTATGGCACCCTCTCTTCACCCATGTCTGAGGGGCTGTGTTCAGCCAGTGACTGGTCCCTCGTCGCTCGCCAAGCGTTGACATGTCTTGGTAGGGAGTCTTGGTAGGGAGCCGGGCTGTGCTCCTCTCCAGAGATGTCACTGTCGATGTCAATACCCGCAAAAGTGTCTTCATTTCCCGCTGCTACTGCTGTCGATGCCGCCGCCGCTGCTTGCAGTGACTCTGTGAAGAGCAACCGAATGTCCGCAGCCTCCTTCACAGAAGGATTATTCGCGTAAAATTTGTCCGCAGTTGCAGTGTTGTGACACATGAAATCACTCACTCGTTGGCGGTTGCCTTTGTCTTGAAACCTCTTCGCATTATCGGCGTGGACTGTGCGGAGGTCGGTGAAGTTAATGGGACCGTGGAGCCCCACATCAGCCCATGCCAACCTCAGGGAGTAGGCAAGGTTCCTGGACGGGTTCTTCCCCTCTGTGTATAGAAAGTAACGGCTCTGGGTGCAGGTCAGCGTACCCTTGATTTCCAGCCACCTCTTCATCCATCCAAATTCTTCTGCGGTGAGGTACAGCTGCGCTTCCCCGAACGCGTTGGCCGTCTTGTGGTTGCTTACCTGTTATGACAGAGTTAGAGAGTGTCAATACAATGTCAATCATGCATATAACTGCCAGAATAAATGCATTGATTAATAGCACTCACATGAACCAGGTAGCCGAAGGCAGTGCCAGTTGTATCCGCCTTTCGGACCTCGGCGTTGGTCATGTTGGAGTAGACCCCCGGACGATGGCCGTAAATGCAGCTCCAATGAAGAGTCATATACCCATAGAGCAGGGTCCGGGTTGCGGTAGTCGGATTGCTGGCCATCACATCCAGGAGCTGAGGGATGCGAGTGGTGGTCGAAGTCAAGCATGTCATTAGGTCATTGTGGCTCGGCAGACCTTCCATCTTGTCACGCTTCACTTGCATCTGGTGGAGAACTACTTCTCTCTTCAGAGACTTCAATATGGCAACTACTTCCCGTTTGATTAAAATCATGTCGGTTTGGCTCAGCCTGCTCCCCTTGCACGGTGTGTCGGCCATGTACTTGAGAAAGTGTGATATATTCTTGATGTAGAAGTCGGAGGTCGTGACCTGAAGGCTTGACTTCATCAGGCTCCGGGACCACGCACGTATCCTCTTGAGATCCCTCAAAAAGAGCCAGTCAGACAGGCGATTGAACCCGTGAGCCATGAAACTTAGGAACGACTTCACTCTGCTCAGTTTGGAAACTGTGTTTTCCTGGAGCCTCACTGGTGGGTCGATACCTGCATAATGCTCCCGGTATCCTTGAAGATACTCCTCTGTGAAATATAAACAGTACGTTAATGACAACACATCGTGTGTTACAGAAACTGCATGTGTCACATAGCCAACACACTTACCCATGACCCGTGGGAATGTGATGTCCCGCATTATATTTCCCCGGCCCCTGCCCCGGAACCAGGGGGAATGGATGGGAGGGGAGGTTGACGAGGCCTCGGTATGCATGGATGAAGGCTCTGAGGAGCTGGATGAATGTGTGTGAGAGCCAGTGGGGGACTCGCTGCAGGCGGGAATGGGAGACTTGCTGCAGGAGGGACCTTTCGACTTGGACAGCCTCGTTGGTGTCGACTCTGTTCGGGGTCGTTTCTTCAGAATGACCCGCTCTCGTTCCTCCCCATCGAACGTGGGCATGTCCCCGGCCCGCTGATCCATCCTCTGTCGCTTGTGCTTTATCCTCTGCTGCAACTTGCAGCGCAGGGATTTCACCTCAGCAGCATATATGTCCCGCTGAGCCCTCACTGCGTTTGCCTCCAGCCTCCATTCTTTGCAGTCCGGGTTGTCACATTCATTCACCGGGGACAAGGGTGGAGGTTGTGACAGTATATCGTCGTCTGCCACCATGTCAACAGCCCAAGCGGTAATCATTTCTATGGTGGGGTTTGTCATTCGGAGTTCATAAAGCTCCTTCTTGGCCACTGTCATTTTCAGTTTATTTTGAACCACATGTAGTTCCTCCTGGGCCAGCTCAACATGGTCTCTGGCCAAGTGGCGATCCAGCCTTGTGCCCCGGTACTCGCATCCCAGAATGGTACAGGGATGGAGCCTAATGTTGGTCCGTCCGTTGGCCAACAACAGCAGAATTTTTCTTTCAACCAAGTTACGCACACCATGGCGCCTCTGCAGGTGCTTGCTCAGGGCGAGGTAGGAACTATTACAGATCGGACAACGGACCGCCATCCGACCTGTATTCTTGAGCATTTCGGTACCGGGAAATGTCACCAGAATCGTGGGTAAAAAAGAAGGAAGCGTGAAAAGACTCACGAAAGATGCACTCAGCTTATTTTCAAATCGGTGTTTGTTTTCATTTGCATCATTGTGCGGTGTCCCATTTAGGCACTCGTTAGGCGGGCAGAGATCCCTGTAATCTCCCCTCACGTTCCTCCAGAGTCTGGTTCTCCCAAAGGATACCCGACAGTTTCGGGTACGACAACGTGGGGATAGCAGTACCCTCCGGGCGTTCCGTCCCCCAGGGGAGGCATTGAACCCCTCTCATCTGCCCCCGGGGGAGTCAGGTACCCAGAGGGTGGACGGCCAGGGCGAGGCCGCCACACATAGCTGGAGTCAGGGTCCCGGTGAGGCGCAGGACGGAGCACCCGGCAGTGGCCTCCAGCAGACCCCCGCACGGTTCCCTCGTCCCTCGGAAGGGGTGGAGAGGCGGGTGTTTTCATCTGCTGGCGGGTTGCCGGGGGAACAGTATCCTCCGGGGAGGCATCGAACCACTCTCACCTGCCCCCGGAGGAGGCAGGGGAGTCAGGTACCCAGAGGGCGCACGGGGGACGGCCAGGGCCGCCACACCGCGCTGGAGTCAGGGTCCCGGTGAGGCGCAGGACGGAGCACCCGGCAGTGGCCTCCAGCAGACCCCCGCACGGTTCCCTCGTCCCTCGGAAGGGGTGGAGAGGCGGGTGTTTTCATCTGCTGGCGGGTTGCCGGGGGAACAGTATCCTCCGGGGAGGCATCGAACCACTCTCACCTGCCCCCGGAGGAGGCAGGGGAGTCAGGTACCCAGAGGGCGCACGGGGGACGGCCAGGGCCGCCACACCGCGCTGGAGTCAGGGTCCCGGTGAGGCGCAGGACGGAGCACCCGGCAGTGGCCTCCAGCAGACCCCCGCACGGTTCCCTCGTCCCTCGGAAGGGGTGGAGAGGCGGGTGTTTTCATCTGCTGGCGGGTTGCCGGGGGAACAGTATCCTCCGGGGAGGCATCGAACCACTCTCACCTGCCCCCGGAGGAGGCAGGGGAGTCAGGTACCCAGAGGGCGCACGGGGGACGGCCAGGGCCGCCACACCGCGCTGGAGTCAGGGTCCCGGTGAGGCGCAGGACGGAGCACCCGGCAGTGGCCTCCAGCAGACCCCCGCACGGTTCCCTCGTCCCTCGGAAGGGGTGGAGAGGCGGGTGTTTTCATCTGCTGGCGGGTTGCCGGGGGAACAGTATCCTCCGGGGAGGCATCGAACCACTCTCACCTGCCCCCGGAGGAGGCAGGGGAGTCAGGTACCCAGAGGGCGCACGGGGGACGGCCAGGGCCGCCACACCGCGCTGGAGTCAGGGTCCCGGTGAGGCGCAGGACGGAGCACCCGGCAGTGGCCTCCAGCAGACCCCCGCACGGTTCCCTCGTCCCTCGGAAGGGGTGGAGAGGCGGGTGTTTTCATCTGCTGGCCAGAGTCAGAGTCAGTTAACTTTTTGGAAGAACCATAGAAAAGGGTGAAAATGGATAAAATGTATCCCAAAATAGTGTTCCATAAGGCGGGTAGAGTCCCCTGACAACTCCCCTACCTTCCTCCAGAGTCAGAAAAAGTACAAGTTAACTTTTTGGAAGAACCATAGAAAAGGTTGAAAATGGATAAAATGTATCCGAAAATAGTGTTCCATAAGGCGGGTAGAGTCCCCTGACAACTCCCCTACCTTCCTCCAGAGTCAGAAAAAGTACAAGTTAACTTTTTGGAAGAACCATAGAAAAGGGTGAAAATGGATAAAATGTATCCGAAAATAGTGTTCCATAAGGCGGGTAGAGTCCCCTGACAACTCCCCTACCTTCCTCCAGAGTCAGAAAAAGTCTAAGTTAACTTTTTGGAAGAACCATAAAAAGGGGTGAAAATGGATAAAATGTATCCCAGAATAGTGCCCCTTGAGGCGGGTAGAGTCCCCTGACAACTCCCCTTGCATTCCTCCAGACACCAGTTTGAAAACTTAAAGTTTTGTGAGAACCAGGATTGGGGGTCCTCTTGGCAACAATTTCATCCGATCCAAAGTGCTCCTGAGGCGGATACATTCCTCCATGATTTCCCCATCATGTGAAAATAGCTCGTTTTTTTCTAAGTGCTCTCAAAAACCGGGTTTCCGATTTCGTGCAGATGGTAGCTTGGAAAAGATGAATGAATTTTTTGGACGGAAGAGGGGAGCTCTGGTTTCCCCTCTCCGTTGTAAATTGCAACGGGGGAGTGGAAAAAAGTCTCCGGGGCTTCGTCCCGAAGCGCCGAAGACTTGACCCCCTCCCCCGTTGGCACTTAGCCGTTTTTCCAGAATTTTCAAAAACTTCATTTTTGATTATTTTAACATATAATTGACCGTTTTATTTACTTTTTGTTGCTTTCCACGGGTGGGGACGCATGGCAGGCCGCCTATGAGCTTCCAAATTCGGCCTGGAACCTCCGGGAATTATGGGTTAAGCTCCATATACTGACGACTCCCATTAAAAATGCATGAAATGTACAGGAATCTGTCCATTTCATCCACATTCGACGACCCCATTAAAAATGCATGAAATGTACAGGAATCTGTCCATTTCAATCACATTTGATGACCGGTCCAGGGTGACTTTGTTACCCAGGAATTAGTGTCTGAAAGCTGGGGAAGATTACTTTAAATGCAGGGTACACATGGCTCTATTACCCAGCAATTAGTGTGTGAAAGCTGGGTAAGTTTGATGTGAATTTAAGCAAGATATGGCCATTTCATCCACACCTGATGACTCCCATTAAAAATGCATGAAATGTACAGGAATCTGTACATTTCATCCACATTCGACGACCCCATTAAAAATGCATGAAATGTACAGGAATCTGTCCATTTCAATCACATTTGATGACCGGTCCAGGGTGACTTTGTTACCCAGGAATTAGTGTCTGAAAGCCGGGGAAGATTACTCAGGGTATACAGGACTTTCACCCTCCCCCGTTGGCACTTAGCCGTTTTTCGAGAATCATCCATACTTCCATAACATGAGACCCCCGAACCCCGGAATTAAGCACTCCCCAACGGACTAAACCCAGATGTTCACACCCTCCAGAACTTAATGCCCCTGGGGAGTCAGAAAAGAGGTGTATTTTGCGGTTCTTTATCGTCCGCTCATCGGCACCCATAGTCGGCCTCTTTCACAGCAGCAGCACCCACCCTCCATGGAGGGTATTCTCGTGCCCCTGGCAACACTTGAAGGGGGTGTATTTTGCGGTGCTTTATCGTCCGCCCATCGGCACCCATAGTCGGTCCAGTCGATGACAGGTACTTGACATCGGAGGTTGACATCGCATTTCCATTGAGCGGACATGCGTACATCTGAAGGGCAAGTTCCACGGTACCTCCGTCTCTAAGGCTGACATTTTCCTTACTCTGGTTAGTACACGAGCTGCAGCATTTTGAATCAGCTGAAGCGACTTGACTGACTTCTTGGTACTCCCTGATAATAAAGAGTTACAATAATCCAGCATAGAAGTAACAAATGCATGGACTAGTTTCTCTGCATCGTTTTGAGGCAAGATATGCCTGATTTTTGCAATGTTACGTAGATGGAAGTAGACGGTCCTTGAAATTGATTTTATGTGGGCGTTAAAGGATAAATCCTGATCAAATATAACACCAAGATTCCTTACAGTCTCACTGGAGGCCAAATTAATGCCATCCATAGTTAGTATATCTTTAGATAATTTGTTTCGTAGATTCTTCGGGCCAAGTACAATAACTTCAGTTTTGGTCGTGTTTAACATCAAAAAGTTTAAGGTCATCCACATTTTTAAGTCCTTAAGGCAGTCTTGAATTGTATTTAGATGATTAATTTCATCAGGCTTGATTGATAAATATAGTTGAGTATCATCCGCATAACAATAAAAGTTTACAGAATGATTCCTTATAATATTGCCTAACGGAAGCATATATAATGTGAACAAAATAGGTCCGAGCACTGAGCCCTGTGGCACTCCATGGCTAACTTTGGTTTGCGTGGAAGATTCATCGTTAACACGTACAAACTGAGAGCGTTCAGATAGATAGGACCTAAACCAGCCTAAAGCAGTTCCCTGTATGCCAACTAAGTGCTCTAGTATTTGCAATAGGATATCATGGTCGATAGTATCAAATGCAGCACTGAGATCGAGCAAAACAAGAATAGAGACAAGTCCCTTGTCTGAGGCTATTAGAATGTCATTTGTGACTTTAACCAGAGCTGTCTCTGTGCTATGATGTGTTCTAAAGCCAGACTGAAAATCTTCAAATAAATCATTGTTTTTTAAGTAATCACACAACTGTTTTGCGACTGCTTTCTCAATAATTTTTGAGAGGAACGGAAGATTAGAAATAGGTCTATAGTTGGCTAAAACCTCTGGATCGAGGTTGTGCTTTTTAAGAAGCGGTTTTATCACTGCTACTTTGAATGATTGTGGAACATAGCCTGATAATAAAGACATATTCATAATATTTAATAAAGAAGTGCTAATTAATGGAACAACTTCCTTCAACAGCTTAGTTGGAATTGGGTCTAACATGCACGTTAATGGTTTAGAAGAGAGAATCATTGAATGTAATTGTTCAAGGTTTATGGCTGAAAAGCATTCTAGTTTACTATCTAGTGTAATATTAGAACTTACGTTTCCGGGAGCTGTTGATAACACTATACTGGTCAAAGGCAAGAGGTCATTAATTTTGTTTCTAAGAGAAACAATTTTATCGTTAAAAAAGCACATAAAATCATTACTACTGAGTGCTATGGGAATAGAAGGCTCAATCGAGCTGTGGCTCTCTGTCAGCCTGGCTACAGTGCTGAAAAGAAATCTTGCATTATTCTTATTCTCATCTATTAATGAAGAGTAGTAGGCTGCTCTCGCTTTACGCAGTGCTTTCTTATATTCATTGAGAGTAATATGCCAAATTAAACGAGATTCTTCAAGTTTAGTGGAACGCCATATCCTTTCAAGTTGTCTAGACTTTTGCTTTATTTTGCGGGTTTCGGCATTATGCCATGGAGCTAATCTATGTTTTATTTTCTTCTTTTTCAAAGGAGCAACAGAGTCTAATTTTATTCGCAGCGCATCTATAGCACTATCAACAACATGATCAATTTGGGGTGGTGTACATTTTGTATAAGTTTCCTCCCCTACATGCAGACATGCTATCGAGTTAAGTATTGGTGGAATCTCTTCCTTAAATGTGGCTATAGCACTAACAGATAGGTTTCTGCTGCAAGAGCTTTTGATTAATGCTTTGTAGTCTCGTAATAGTACTTCAAAAGTTACTAAGAAATGGTCGGATAAAGCAGGATTATGCGGTTCGACTAATAGTTGCTCAATTTCAATACCATAAGTCAGAACAAGGTCAAGAGTGTGATTATAGCAGTGGATTGGTTTATTTACACTGACAGAAACCAACAGGATCTAATATAGAGTTAAATGCAACAGTAAGGCTATTTTTATCGGATGAAATTACTTTATTTTGTTAATCAAATGTATGTTTTGACTGGAATAATAGATATTTAAAAAGCAAGATGATCATTCAGTCATCTTTTTCTTATAAATCTATTTTAATAATTTGACTGTCTTTCATGCAGATGTACATTTACTTTTTGTCTATGCTAATAATGTATCCTGAAATATTTACTTTTCTTTAATTAATTTTTTGAATTAATTGCGTTAAAATATTTAACGCATTTAACGCATGTGCAGAATGGCCCGCCCCATACGTGCCACCAGTGGCAGCGCCAGGGTATGGCTAGGGTAGGCTACACCCATACCAAGAAATGGCTTAGCCCCACCTTGAAAAATGATGTTAAAGTAAGCAAAATAAAGTCTGCCAACTCGCGCGGAGTAAATTGCACAGACAGCAGTTAGTAAGATTGATTTCAGTAGCCACAGTTTTGAAAACTTTTGTCACGTAGTGATCATCTTCTCAATAGAACATCTTTGATAACGGCGTGGTGTTGTTGCAGGAAGTCCCGACGGAGAATACTTTTGCTGTAGTACAGGGGTGCACATAACTGGTACGCAGGTTATGTGCGTAATCTGAAATGCGTACCGTCACTTGTGTCACAAAGCGCATTTGCGTACCGACGTACTTGTGAAGCTTTTCCAGAAGGCGGTTCGATCACCGGATGACAGAGTTGGTCTCCGTGTGCACAGACAGGGCTGCTGTTAACGTCGGTCTGTACAACGGACTTGTGCCAAAACTACGCCAACCGGCTGCGGAGGGAGACTCCCCCCCCTTGACTGGAGAACTGCGCTAAAACAGCTGATCACAACGTTCACACTCTAGCCGCCGCCGCCCCCCCCCCCTCTGTCGACTTTCCTGAAGTACTCCCCCGAATTAAGACCCCACGGTTTGATGATTGATAGGTGTGTGGGTTGTCTTTCATTTCGACACGCAGACAAATGTTATAAGAAACATACATACTGTATGTTAAATGGATATATCCACCTTCTTTCATTTATCTTTCCATTCCCACAACAATATACATAAAGAAATGGCATATTTTGGACCTAGTTCGAATGGTGATTAATCATGATTAATTAATTTTTAAGCTGTGATTAATCTTATTAAAAATGTTAATCGTTTGACAGCCCTAATATATATATATATATATATATTATATATATATATATATTAGGGATGCACAATATTGTTTTTTTGAAACCGATACCGATAACTTCCTGCTTCTCAAGACCGATACCGATACCGATAACCGATAATAATATAATATATATATATTAAATGTACCTGTAGTTTTTGCACACCTGGTGGTAAAAAAAAGACTAAGTGAGCAAATGACATGAGCATTACTACTATGAACAAAACAAAGCCAAGAACAGTTTTGACTCTTCAAAGTGACCATATTTATTTTCCCAAATAAAGTTCTTGCCTTTTTCAAAAGCCTCGTCGATAGGTAAAAGCCCCGGTGCCTTTGCAGCTGGCTTTGGATTCGCCGCTAGTTTAGCAGCGCAGGCGTCTTCGTACGCTTTTAACACACCATCGTGGCGATGTTTCAGGTGACTAATCAGGTTGGAAGTATTATAGCTCGTTGCCTTTTTCCCTCCTCGTGGAACTTCTGCATTGCATTTGTTAATACAAATAGCAAGCGAACTATCTAACTTTGAAATAGTCCCATACTACCGACGACATGTTTGTTTACTGTCCTGGCTTCCCGGCTGCGCACCATTTACATCACAGCCAGGCATGAGTTAGGGAGCGCTGGATTTGTGAAAAACTCCCCTCTTCCTAAACCACTAATACCACAGTACTGGCAAAACGGGAGGAGCCGAGTGAAAAACAAGCGCCCCTCATCCCAATCCACCCACACCGCAGTATTTTTTTCTTTTTTTTTACCCAAAAAATATATTGTATATTATCGGGGCTATTAATATTTTTATCGGGTTTATCGGGATGACGTCATAATTCCTAATATCGGACCGATAATTATCGGGCCGATAATTAGCGTGCACCACTAATATATATATATATATATATATGAAGTGCATATACATTTTACTGTTGAATTATGGTTCAGATGGAGAAAGAGAGTTAAAGGAAAACGTGAGAAAATGCTTTCAAAATTCATAAGGCTTTCAAGAATGATGCTACCCTGCAAACTGACAATCACACAGCAATTGCTGCAATCACACACTTGAGCAAGGGAGGCCGAAGTGTGTTCTTTGTGTTTGCATGACTGTTGAGTGAGAAAGGATGTGTTTGTGTGTACATGTGAGTGATTGTATTTTGTATCCATATCGGAGCTGGAAGGCTCCTTCCCATTCAGTGGTTTGTCATCACGTCAACACATAACAGTATACATACCTGTTCAAATCAATGCTGAAGACATTGATTTATATTTTGCTGCCTCTCCTTTTCCTTTTCCTTACACTTCTTTGGAAGGTATACAAAAGGAAAGGTAGAGACAGGCATGCTATCTATCTATCTATCTATCTATCTATCTATCTATCATTAACTAAATAGTTTTGAACATTCATTTTTACCACAGGCTGTGCTCACACCAGTGGAGCATTAATATTGTGGGCCATGTTTGCTCCTGATTTAACATTTCACAGGCACTTTATAAACTTTCAAGGGCAGTTTTGCCCCGAGAACCCATTAATTTCTACCCTGGTGTGAGCATATTTGTGAGCTTCCCATTTGGCTATTTAAAAAAAAAGTGACCTAAAGGCAAACCAAAACAGTAGAGACTGAGATAATAAGCTCTTTTAAGCAGACTCTGGGCCTTGAGAGCTTCTAGTGGATGTGAACTTCAGATCAGAAACAACAGATCAGTCAAGAGACCAAAACAAAGAGGAGACAAACAGTGGCAGTTCTGCACATTTACACCACAGGGGCCAGACGAGGGCCAGCTGTCTGTTCAGGCCAGTCTTTTTAACCCTGAAGTATGAGTTTCTAATTTAGCACAGGCAGGAATTTGGAAATGGGAAGACAAACATGTGAGATACCAGTGTGATTGCTCGTCATCAGCTTACTGTCACAGGGACATTGTCCACCATTGAACTTGTACCCAAACACTCACTGAAAACTGACTGATTTAAAATGGCATTGAATAGCCAATTCCACTGTTTGTGAAAAAAGTAAGATTGTCAAGAAGAAAATGGCCCTATATCTCATTTGATTTATTATCTTAGTAAACATTGACCCAATGAGTTAATTTGTTTCAAGTCTTCTTAAATACAGCATGATGGTAATTTTGCATGTAATGGCCCCATTGAGAGTGCAACAATATATTTAAGCAGATTTTGCTACAAGATAAGGCTTGTAACGAAACAGATTTGTCTTTGTCTAAGAACGTTAACCTTTTCACAATTCGTTTTCAGTTCATCAAAATTATTGATGGAATCACAGTGTCGTTTTCACCGTTTAGTTGTAATAACCAGACCCGGCGTCATGGGCGGGCCCCACAGGGCCGGGCCCGCCCATCCAGGATTTGGGCCCGCAGTTTTAATCAGGGCTGAATACAACATTTTAACAGTTTTATTATTATGTTTATGGTTGTTATTTGTAGGGCTCTGTCCTAATATTTATTTTTGTTTTAAACTATGTTGAAAGATTAGGTTAATATCATTTTTTTATTTTGCTATGAAATTCTGAATGAAAAGCTGCGCGCGAGACTGGTTTTTCGCTGGGTTGAGTCGTGTGGGTTTTTGAGTGAGATGCGGCACAGCAGCCTGTCAGTTTACTCTTGCTAGGTTAGTTTGGCTATTATCATTTATATCTATCTGCAACAATGGATATCAGGAAGTGGTTCATGAAAGGAATATGGCAACTCAGCGCCAGATGCAGGCACATTAGAAGAAATCAGTTACGTTACCAACGAGCTAGCAAGCCAGCCAGGGACAAGGGAGGCTGGCAATCAATTATATTTTGAAGAGAAATTGACTCTCAAGTCGGCTCTCTCACAAACTCCGGCTCTGTGAGCAAGCAGACCGCTGCACACGCTATCTGCCTCGCTCAATCTCTCTCTCTCTCCCTTTCTCTCCATCGCTCAACCTCACCCCACCTCTCCACCCTGTGTGCGCTCCTCACGTTTTCCTGCGTGCTTGCCCAGGTTGGCACAGCGTTACAAATGTGCCACAAAACCAACCAAAGGATGTAGCCTATAATAAGACCGTTAACAGCCTTATGGCAACCTAAACCCCCCCACCCCCCCGTTGACAATTCAGATTACCCGGGAAATGTAAGTTTCGGGGTGGGCCCGCCCTGGTATATCAAATGCCCGACCAGAGACGTATGTCTGCCGCCGGGTCTGGTAATAACTCCTGTCACTTCTGGTTCTAAAAACAAGATGGCTACATCCAAAAACAAGGACAGGAATGGCTTCAAAATGTAATCCACAGACCAATGGGTGTCATCAATGTGGCTCGTTCCACTTCTTCATCCTCCACTCTCCAAAAAGCCACATTAGCTTGCTGATTAAACACTTCACCAACAAACCTCAATAGACATTATTGTTATGAAGGAAACAAAACCTGCAGAATGGCACATATTTGAGGAACCTTATAAATATAAAATCAAATGTAGTCATAGTTTTTAGTTATCCAAAACCAATTCAAACTAATGCTCCTCCTAGTGTTGCTAGAGAGATTGTTGGAATCCATCTATCCTTCCGTCCGTTGTTTGGTTAATTTCCTTGCAGTGAATTAACAATCAGAGCACTTTCTAACCAGAAATATGTGGAGTTACTGTGTTTGTGTGTTGCATGCATGATGCAGCAACATTGTGGTTATGAATGTCGAAACATGTTGATAAGGGTACTTGTTCTTTGTGTCTGTGTATATTCAGTTGGTTATTCTACATTTATAATTTGTATCTTGATGTTTGTGTGTGCGTGTGTGTGTTACTAGGGATGTTAAGATTCACCGATTCGCATCGGTGCACCGGCATAAACGTTCAAGATGCGAGTGCATATCGGCTACAGTTTCGGTTGAACTCGCGATGCATCGATTGCTACAGTCTTTTCATCGGTAAAAAAACGATTCATTCATATAATATCCTCTCATCCTGTCAGCACTCAGCAGAGACGATCTTTGCTTCGCACTACGGAGGCAAAGAGTCTCAGTTATCAACACACATGGAAGTCGAGGAGAAAGAGAAACACAACGCACCGAAAAATACCAACAAATCAAACGTTTGGCAACGCTTCGGATTTTTCAAGAAAGACGGTCAACTTGAAAAATCGCTCGCAAATTGTAAACGATGCCGAGACGCTTTAAAGTACACAAGTAGTACGAGGAACTTAGCAACGCACATAAAGAGGCGACATGGGGTCTGCGGCTGAAAAGAGAAACCTGAAATTCAATCACTCAGTGAGGTGTTCTGTCAGAGAGAGCGGTGTTTAGTTTACAGCAGCCTGTGACTGCCAATAATAGTTTAAATGTCTTCCTTATAATTGTAAGCAGTTATGAAATACCTGTTTGTGAAAGGTTATCTGCTCACTGGTGAGTTATCCTATGAATGAATGTTAAGCATATCAGGCTGGCAACTGTATGGGCATTGCACTATGGTAGTTTTTATTTGCACATTGTTAATCATGGGCAATGCATCCTTAATTTGTTTAACTGTGAGGTGTTATACAATTGTACTGTAGCCTACTCTGGAGAGTTTTTAAAGGTACAAAAGGTAAAAAGGAAACATGATGGGTTGCGCAGTACTAGTAGTGAGAACCAAATATGTAAAGCACTTTTTTGTTAATTTATGATTTGCTGCATATAAGGAATAAAACCAAAATCCTCTGTCGTACCATATTGAAGTATCATTATTTTGCATCCTGTTGAATCGCATCCTATCGCCCTGAATCGCATAATGTTGAATCAAATCGTATGAAACTGTATCGCAACAGGGGTGAATCGTATCGCTTCGCCTGGTGTTTCAAATGTATCGTTAATGTATCGTATCATTGGCAATGTATCGAGATGTGCATCACATCGGCCTCAGTGATGGAGATGCACATCCCTAGTTTGTACCACTAGTTAAATAAGAAAATGCTTAACATCTGACTGAGTTGCTCCTCAGCATGAAGAGATTAGCATTTTCCCTTTTCATTATTCCGACTACATTCCTAACTTTCCTGCTCTCCTTTTTATTTGTCCTCGCCTTACTTTCTGTAACTCACATGTTCTCCTTTTCATTCCCTCTCTCTCTCCGACACTCCTGCTTTGTAATGGCTACTTTTCAAGCATCTCTAACAGGCACTTCTTAGCATTTTCCCGCAGGCACAAGTTGAAACCCTTGGATCAATTTAGATGCACACTTAATGACAATTTCCTCACATACTTGAGGTATCTCCAATTTACTGGAATGCAGATTTGTCCAAAGTGTGTTTCAAAGTGAAACAATGCTCCCTGCTGTGCCTGGTAATTAAACTCTGGTGACTTGGCAGCACACCGCAGCCACTCAGTGACAACTGCCTCTTTTAAACTCCAACTCATATGAAAATATTTATTTGCGAAACTACGGTGAAAAATATGATTCGAACAGAACAGAGAAATCCTAAAGCTAACTGACGCAAAAATAAAACAATGGTACCTATAATACATTAAGAGACCATCAAGATGCTGATGCTTTTTTTAAGATGAACTTCAAACTGAAAAGGAGAACATTACTGAGCTATCCTTGACCCTTCTTTCCATCTTTTTTACTATCAATAATCTCCATCAGGCATCCAACAGTTGTTGGGAAAAACAACCAACCCATCACAATCCAAACGAGTATCTCTGTAGCTTGTGCGGCTTTAATGTTTGGGATCATGTTTAGATGAAAGCATATCCAAGCTACAGTTAGCCTATTGTGTAACTCTGGTCACCAACAATGTTAAATTAAGCTATGTATGCCAAGAACCAACTGAGTAACACCAACCCTGTCTTCTGAAAATCACACAAGATATATACAATTAATCAGTTTTATCCTTTTTTGGGGTAGAAGAACACAGTCCTGTGTTATTGTACAGTAGTACTACAGCACTAGTTGGTCAGAGTAGAGGATGGACATATAAAGCTTAGGACTTTATCAAAGGCAACCTGCCGTTAGGTCAAGGCAAAAACATTCCTGTTTAAGGTTAGAGATGTATGGAGCTTGCTTTAAGTTCAACATTTAACCCTGACTCCAACTTTTCCCTAACCATAACCAAGGGCTGCAAATGATAACCAAATAAAACATAAATTATGCTTTGGTTGATATAAGCCAAGATTGTATTTGAAAAACGGACAACATAGGAACATGTGTTATTTATGTAAATGATGATCACTGAGAACATTTTGTGACTTTGCAGATACGTTGTTGATAAATGTTTCCTCATTATGTTGAAGAAAACCGCGTTCGTCGTAATTACATTTGTCTCAAACTGTATTAGCTAACTGAATTATTGCATACACAACATTTATAATATTCACGAGAAACAGAATAACTGAGTTTTAAGTATTGTACACTTGGAACAAATATATTACCTGAAGGTCACCTATTATGTAAAATCCACTTTTTCCTCTCTGTTATACATAAATGTGTGTCCCCTCTGTGTAAAGAGATTCTGAAAGTTTAAGGAAAAAAGATTCACTCTTTCTGTCCTGATCCATTTTTATAAAAACCTGTCTGAAAATGAGCTGATCAGATTTTGGCCTCTTTATGATGTCATAACGTTTTTTTGGCTTGTGTAACCATTAGCCAATAACCAAAAACAAAAGTGTTGCATTTATATTTGTGTTCAGTGTATATCTGAGACTATAATAAAGTAATGAAAAACAGTATAATAGGGGACCTTTAAGTTTGAGCGTTCAATATATTTGTATAGCCTACTTATTTCCTATATCTGGAAAGATATATACTTTTCAAAAGATTTCTGATTCATTTCAGGGGGCACTCTATTTTGTAAAATGGATCTGTGGTATTTTGAAACAATACCCTTCATGTGATATTTTCGTAACATTTCAAACGTGAGTGACTGTAAAAACCAGGAACTACTCAAAGTCTGACTCCTCTAATACGAGTCTTTTAAATGAATGGCTGGTGACTGTGTGTGTGTGTGTGTGTGTGTGTGTGTGTGTGTGTGTGTGTGTGTGTGTGTGTGTGTGTGTGTGTGTGTCTGCACACAGGCTGGTGCTTGTGAGTGTTTTTCCACAGACAAAAAGGGACAGGAAGAACTGTGAATAGCTGAGGCTCATTGCAAAAGGGTGGATGGATAAAAGTGATGAGACCTTTTGTATAAAATCTGCAACCTAAAGTACAACAGAAGCAGCGTCACATTCTGTCATCACTGCATTTAGATTGCCTAATTTGCACATGAAATGAAGTAGCATCATATCCCTGTGTAAGTACTGTGTATGTTGCACTGATGAGCGACTTTACATTGCTCCCTGTTGAACTATTACCTGCTGATGATTGTATTCGGCGTGTTACATGTAAGTATGTTTTTTAGTACTATTTAGCTTTTTTTGTCGAAACAAAATATTGAAATACTTCAACTCCCATCACCCACTGCACTTAGAAGTCCAATGACCTATAACAAAAATAGTTGTAAAATGAAACATCAAAAACCGCTCCCTCCTGTTCTCTCTTCTTATTGGTTCAAAATGCTGACCTTCTATTCCAGTCTCACCATGGTAACCAATAAAGCAGGCAATCCAGCTCCCACTCTTCTTCAAAAGCTGACAGTAATTGGCAGCATATCTATGTAAATGTTAACGTTTTACATTAAGACCCAGCTTAATGAGCAAAAGGAGACGAGATAGTACATCTTAAGAGCCTGCAGGGTGAACCAGTGTAGCCAGTTATTAAACCAGTGACCTTTTTAAGTGCTATCTTGAGGGGCTTGCTCTGTTGAAGCCTGGTAACTTAGGGATGGTCTGTGTGACAAAAACAAGATCAATATGGCAGCTCGGGCCTTGGATCAGTTGAATACTTTAAAAAGCATCTGAGGAGCTACAATGACTATCTTTTTGAAAGATTGGAATACCAACCTACAGATAACAACTCATGGCCGTTACGCTCGTGGCTCAGCTTATAGTCATTCAGTAAGTTGATCGACCAATTTGTGTGGCCACCATTTTCATCCAACTTTGGCCTGAGCTTTTATCCATTTTCAGGTCAACATTTTGATTATCACTGTTCTTCAATTTGGTTTTTACGAGCATTAGTATAGCATCACAGTCATGCGTCCCCTCTTATTTTAAATGAGCTTGTGTTTTATTTTCACTAGTTTGTGCTTTTGTGCTGACTATAAATCATAGCTTCTTGACTCCTTCTACCACACCTGTTTCACTTCTGCGTCATATAAGAAATGTTTGTATGGAAAAAAAGTATTTAGGTCCAAATAATTAATTCCCTTCCATCCATCCATCCATCTTCTCCCGCTTATCCGTGGTCGGGTCGCAGGGGTAACAGTTCCAGCAGAGAGCCCCAAACTTTCTTTTCCCTGGCGACATCAACCAGCTCTGACTGGGGGATCCCAAGGCGCTCCCAGGCCAGCGAAGATATATAATCCCTCCACCTGGTCCTAGGTCTACCCCTTGGTCTCTTCCCAGCTGGACGTGCCTGGAACACCTCCCTAGGGAGGCGCCCAGGTGGCATCCTAACTAGGTGCCCGAACCACCTCAACTGGCTCCTTTCGACGCGAAGGAGGAGCGGCTCAACTCCGAGTCCCTCCCTGACCGAACTTCTCACCTTATCCCTAAGGGAGACACCAGCCACCCTGTGGAGAAAACCCATCTCGGCCACTTGTATCCGCGATCTCGTTCTTTCGGTCATGACCCATCCTTCATGACCATAGGTGAGGGTAGGAACGAAAATGGCCCGGTAGACAGAGAGCTTTGCCTTCTGGCTCAGCTCCCTTTTCGTCACAACGGTGCGGTAAAGCGACTGCAGTACCGCTCCCGCTGCTCCGATTCTCCGGCCCATCTCATGCTCCATTGTTCCCTCACTCGAGAACAAGACCCCGAGATACTTGAACTCCTTCACTTGGGGTAAGAACTCATTCCCTACTTGGAGTGGACAGTCCATCGGTTTCCTGCTGAGAACCATGGCCTCAGATTTGGAGGTGCTGATCCTCATCCCAGCCGCTTCACACTCGGTTGCGAACCGATCCAGTGAGTGCTGAAGGTCGCAGACCGATGAAGCCATCAGAACCACATCATCTGCAAAAAGCAGTGGTGCAATCCTTAATTCCCTTCCAATTATTTTTATTTTTTATTTAGCCTGTATTTAAACAGGTGTAAAATGTCATTGAGACACAAGGTCTCATTTTCAAGAGAGATCTGTTCAGTGGTAACACTACCACACAAAGTTACAGACAGACAGGACACTAAACACAGAGGCAACACTAAAATACAACATCGTAAAAAAACTAGTCATTGAAATCCATATACAGTAGTCAGGTGCAAACACCCACAGATGATTTCTCCATCTTTTTAAAATGAGTTTAAAATCCGTGATGGGTATCAAACTGGTCAGCTTAAGTTCCTGCTGAAGTGTGTTCCAGGTCGAAGGGGCAGAGTATGATATGGCTTTTTTCCCAAGCACCGTGCGTACTGAGGGGACGGACAGAGTGATGTAATTTTGAGATCGTAGTCTATAGCTGTTTGTGTGATATGTAAGTGGATATGTAGAGGGTAAGCAAGGAAGGAAACTGCCGCAGCATCTCAGTATATATGCTGTCCAGTGTGGATAATGCCTTCAACTATATAAAAACACATACATAAACTGAAGGCTACCAACAATGTTTCAATTCCAATGTATGCCCCTTTGAACTTTAATGCAGTGAATGGGAGGCACAACGTAGACAAAACTGATTGTAAACAAGAAAGACATTTTAGCTGATGAGAAACAGAAAAAACCGAAATAAAGAAAGACTTTCTACAAACAAAAATGTATTTGCATAAGATAAATCAATCAATCTTCGTCAATTTTAAAACAAATAGAAACATATTGACCCGCAGAATGTGTAAATTACACACCTGGCCATGTAATTCATCCCACAGACACCCCTGAGTATTTCTCTGTGTGTGCTCTCCGCGTGTGCATGGCTACCACAGTGTGATTATATTAAGAATCTAACACACACACACACACACACACACACACACACACACACACACACACACACACACACACACACACACACACACACACATACCCCACAGTCTCTCTCTCTCTCACACAGATTTAAGAAGTACTACCTGCTGTGGTTGTTTGTATAACCGACAAATTAAGAATATGGTCCACAAACCCCCCAAACAATCATGTGCGGTCACACACAACAACATCAGCGCTTCTCTCTGTGATTCCCTGTGTGTCACCATCAACCAATGAGCTGTGTCGTGTTGTAATTTAAGTGCGGCACACACTCACACCTCTTGTTCCCTCTCTCCCTGCTTGACTCTCTCTCAGCGTGACAGTATTAGCAGTCTAGGACTCCTGCTGTAAATGTTATGAGCAGTCCAGACCAGCTCATATACAACTCAACACGTCTCTGAGAAGAAGCAGCCTCTTCAGCCTCTTACATACAGAGAGCCTCATATCCGAGCTACTCGTGACATGGCCTCTTCAAGGCACTTAAAATGACAAGGGGAGGCATAAGAGAGGCTTGTGGAAAGGGCAATGAAAGGCCAGTACGCATGTTTATATGTTTTATAAGGACTTTTGTCCTTGGTTAAAGGACAGTTAAGATGTTTAGAGTCCTGTGCCTTGGTCAGGATTGTTCCAAATTGCACGTATATGACTCCTAGTATTTATGTACCTAGTTAACTCAACTGAAGGATTAATAATTGGCCAACTTCATTCATCACGTTTTAAGTGAGTGAATCATCCTCCTTAAAAATACACATTTAATTGCATTAAACACACCATTCATCAATTCAATAATCTCACAGGTTGAAACAACCTTACCTGGTCTGGTGTGACAAGTAGCCTTTGCTCACGTTAGATATTATTGTATAAAGATTTTGAACCAATAACAAATATGTGCAAGAAGACAACACAAAAGATCCAAGCTTACATCATCCACTGGGGACCAAATTAACAGGTTCATCTGACATGTTGAAAGTGGATGAGATTGTTGATGATGTTGGTGATATTGTTAATGATGTCAGGACTTATGTCTTGAATGTTGTTGTGTTGAGTATTGTTGTATTGTTTTAAGTGTCGGACCCCAGGAAGAGTAGCGTTTGTCAAGAGCAAAAGCTAATAGAGTGCCACAGTGATGCGTCCTAAAACCCGGAAGTAAGTTAGCATTTTTACCACTGCCGGTTCCTTCGACAAAAAGTAATGCAATTTCTTCATAGAATTTTGGAAAATAGCTGGAAATAAGGTCTGTGGTTGACACACATTGAATAGACAGATCACGTTTTGTTCTACGACATTAAATACATCAGCAGTGGTGGTTTTAGAAGAGATTACGTGTCTAAAAAACGATGGTTGTTACCAAGTGGCTGAATAGGACTACAGAAATTGTCGAGCCCGTGGTACGTCATTACACCAAACACGTCAACACTCCTCTAAGTCTGTTTGCCCTGTTCTGCTTGAAAGCAAGTAGGCCTACCTGCCTCCTGCAAACTGTTGAAAGAAACGCTTCAACTTGGACCATTTAGAATCTGTATTTTTGAAATTGTCATTTTTAACACCGTAGTTTTACAAATTATAGAATAATTAATTACCGGTGTTTTCCAATTTTACTCGGCAGTTCGTTTCGTTAGCTAACGTTAGCTAAGCTAGCGATTAGCTACCATTGCTACGCAATGGTTTGTTGCTTTGCTCCGGGTTGCAGCCACAGGTCTTCGCATGAAACGTGTTCGTTCTATTGTTTCCCGGCCAATGTTTCCAAAGGAGAGTCTGGATTCGTGCCATGAGGTAAGCTGACGTTACATTTTTGTCCATGTCACGGTGGAATTCAAATGATGGGTAGTGACTGTATCGCCGTTTTAGAGATGGCGTTGCTGAAAAGACCGCAAAATAATTAAAGATAATTAATAAATCCTATTAAAACCTGTGTGGCTTGTATGATAAGTCTAATTAGAACAAGCAGCATAACGTTTCACGATTTAACTAAATATTGTAGTCAGGGAAATCAGTTTGACATATTGAACTACTAACAAATCACCTCTGGCTGGCAGAGAACTCTCTGCTACATAGATTCTCTTGGACGTAAAATCCAACCTGATCTCACCAGAATGCGTGACTCCACCACGACTCCTTAACACCGCAGTGCGTGGTGGAGTCACGCACTCTGCTACATTTACGTGTCGGCACCACGCAAACAACCCCAATGTAAAGTAAATGAGGCTCCTTTGTCATGGTGCACACACGCATTTCTACAACGACCCGCAGTGAGCTTTTATTCAATTTTTTTTTTTAAATCTACTTTATAGCTTGTAGTAACTCACGGGAGGCTTCTTTTATTTTATTTGTAGGCTATTCATAATAAAAAAAAAATTCCGTCAGAATGTAAAAATTACATTAGTTACACATTTTTGTTCTAAAAAAACTGTGCATTGTGTGTAATACAACTGTGATTTTTATTAAATTAGTTTGGGACTACACCATGTGCTTAGCTTGACAAACCCTGTGATTAGTCCTCAAGCTCTGTGATTGGTTGACCTCCAACTGCATTCCATATGGAAAAAAACGTTTCATAAAAGATAAAATCATACTTTATTCAGCAGTGCTTGCTTTACTCTTTGAAAGTCATCACATGAATGCATTGTAATAAATGGTTTGGCTGCATTAAATATTACACATCTGTCGTAGTTCTTTATTTATCTACAGAGAACGGGCATCATAATAGACCGGAAACTATTCTTTTACCGTTCTGTTTTTATTTCACAATAAAGTTAGTAGTAATAATTTGTTTTGATATTATTGTTTTTTATTAACTACTAGACCGCTGGGTCATGTTAAGACCATCCTTTCTGTGTGGCTGAGGGTTTTTATATAACTTTTGTGTTATAAATATCAAGACAATAACAAAATATATCCGTCGTAAACTAAACCAGAAACAGCAGTATATTTTATTTTGTTAACTCTGTAAACTTGACAGCTTTTTAACCCAAACCACCTACTGGTTAAAGCACGTTATTACACGTTTATAGTAATTGCAATGCAGGAAGATTGTGTTGCTTTTTAAACCCTCTGTTTTAAATGCCTTTTTCTTAATGTCTTTCATTTTTGTAAAGCACTTTTGAATGTGTTATATTTTATGACACATAAAGATACTGTAAATAATATCTACAATAAAACAGTTTAGTGCCTGATAGGAGGATGTGCAAACAGACAAACTAATAAGGCTTTATTTAAACATTAAAGAACACTTTAGGTTAAGGTCTTCTTTTAAATAAGAAAAAACCTTTGGAGGGAATCTACAGATAAATATTAAGCCTGACAAAAGTACTTGTTGCATGGCTTGTGTTGGAACTTGACAATCAACTTTCCTGCAATGTTAACTATGTTGAAGCACTTATTTTAACCCAATATTATACATATTTATTATACCTTTATAAGATGTATGTAGATAGAATAATAAATGTGCAGAATACGATAGTTTAATGGTGGAAGTACTGTATACACACATATTGATAGATGTCTTGTAATGCACTGTTGAGGTACCTGTGACCCACGGGTGTCATTCATTGCATAACTACACCATAGTTGTGTGTATGATATGTCAATAAACCTTAGAAAATCTTGAAAATCTTGAAAGGGATGTGCAAAATAGCAATTATATACAGTCTATGAATCTGAACGACTAGAGAATAACGAGTAATGAATATGCTTAGGGATCTTCAGATAAATGTTTAGTCTTCTCAAGCAACCCACTACCAAATATCTCCCCTGATTGTTGGCACTTGACAATCACCTTCACTGAATTGTACTCAGGTGTAACTAAAGTCTGATTTAAGGGTTGTTTATATTTCACATCATTAATCCAAATCTGTAAAGTAACTAAAATAAATGTAGTGGAGTAAAAATACCAGGTTAACCTTAAAGAAAGCCCTCAGGATTATAAAAGACCCCATCACCCCAGCCACAAACTGTTCTGTCTGCTGCCGTCTGGCAGGCGGTACCGCAGCATCCGGACTAAAACCACCAGACTCAGGGACAGTTTCATCCCACAGGCCAGAAGACTATTAAACACCTGAACTTAGATATACATCCACAACATTCATCTGGCTGCTACTTAGAAATTATTTATCTAATATATCATATTCCAATCACTTGTGTATAGACTCTGTGGAAGAATTGATGTAAGATATTGTACAGAAGAAGTGAGGCAGCATATTTTTGGTATGTTCATTTTAATGTCACCCATCTATAGGAGGTGTATTGCATCATGTCATCCCTAATATATGTGTGGGTTTATACATTCCTGTGTGTTAATAGTTGAAGGAACAAAAAGTTACATTTTTCCTCTTAAATATAGAGAGGTTTTTTTATAGATTCCTGAAACAATGTTCCCTTTTTCTTAAAAGTAGATTAGCGCAATAGTCTTTTTCTTTGACTTTTATCTGTTTATCAAAAGGGTGTTTTTAGGCTATTTTTGAAGAAGGAAGATGCAGAATTAATTGTGAGTTCTGTTTTGAGTGAAAGATTACCCCTTTGAGTGTTTTTCTTGGTTAAACCATCGATAGGCTTTGCAAATTGGGAGGGACATTTTCCCCAGATATAATGATGCACATCCTGCAGGCCTTCCCAACACCTGTGGCTTTTCATAGCGGGAAAACATATGGACTATTGTGTGATAAGTTTTGCTTCAAACTAAAAACTGTTTGGTTCTCTGCTGCCCGCGCTGATTCCCTGTGAGACAGCGTTTTGGTATCTCCCAAATGAAACTCCACCCCTTCCTGTTTCTGTTGGTATTGGGACAATGTGCATCTTGTTGTTCTTTCTCTCTCCACGCGCTGCCCAGACGAAAGGATGCCCAGCGCGTGAATCAGGGCAGGAGTACTCCTCACGTTACTTATATGATTCTTTGTATTGTATAGTAATGTATTATATTGTATTGCATTATTACCTTGTTTAATTAAAACGGATTATTGTTTAACTGGTATCCTGGTGTCTTCTAATTTCCTCCCTGTTATGATTTCAAACAGGACTCGCCAAAACGACACGCGGAGAGGAGTTGGGTTGTAAAAACCCCATCCCCCAACAAGTGGTGATCCCGACGTTAGCGAGTGGGAGGTCAAAGGGAGTCACATCAGGAGCCAGCGGACG
Organism: Chaenocephalus aceratus; assembly: GCA_023974075.1. Taxonomy (NCBI): domain Eukaryota; kingdom Metazoa; phylum Chordata; class Actinopteri; order Perciformes; family Channichthyidae; genus Chaenocephalus; species Chaenocephalus aceratus. The sequence goes on from JAMFTG010000780.1 coordinate 89,942, forward strand.
AAGCTGTCCAGGGGGGGCACCTCGAAATACTTTCTGACAACTAAAACAGAGCTCTATACAAAAATACAGGTAAGCACGGATACCCGTTACACTCAAAATCTGTGATTTGGATATATTCAAATTTTTTTAGAGTTTGTCAGGAATATTTCTCAGTGTCATAGTCTTCATGATAAAATAATGCAATGCATATTTTAGCATAGGTAGATAACAAACGGACTACTAGGATTGATAAAGCAACGGTTAGGAACCTCGGGGATTTTTCAGAATCCTGCGACTGACGTTAGCTACACGTGAAGCGACGAGTAATGTAAGACGAAGGTGCAAGGCCCCGTGGGTTTTTCCAGAAATCAATACGGCAATTCCGTCGGTGGGAGTCCAGTGGGTTTCCTAAAAAAGATACCCATCCAGGACGAAACTGAATAATGCTTCTTCAGCCTCATAGGAAGCTGGAGTGTATTATATGTAATAAATCCAAGAGGAGATACGCACAATTTCAAAAAGCCATTTTGAAACGAACGGAATCTCGTTCTCTTGTTCTGTGGGGTTATTAATCTAAGAAGCTAAACGTGACGATAAAGGATTCTGTTGACCTGGGTTTCGGCTCCATGAGGATGTCACATCGCTGAGAAGCCGTGTCGAAGCACATTCTAAGGTCGCATTATCTGTTTGAAATAAACATCGCCACCAAAAAAGCTCGATAGACTGTACGGGGAATAATTTTCTGTGAATAATTACTAATAGATAGGGAGAAAAGTCAGACAAATACGCAAAGTTTAAGCTGGTTTGCTCTCAGAAGCATTTTTCCCTCAAGTGAGGTGGAACTGGTGAGGTGCCGCCATCTGGTGGACGTATTTTGTAGTATTTCTTGCATTATTACATTCCATTGACTGGCGCCTTTAATCCGAAGCGACTCACAATAAGTGGCGTTAGACTAGGAAAATACAAAAAAACAACAACAACAAAAAACACAGGATAATTAAAATATATCTGGGTTAATAGAGCCAAAACATTTCAAGTACTACTCAACTGCTTTCGATAAGCCAGTCCGTTGCTAGCTCATAAGTGTTTCTGTAGTAGTAGTCTTGGTTAATATAATATATATATATAAATATACATTATTCGAAGTGGAGGTGTAATACTTCAGTTTTTTACACTCAAATATAGTTACACATTTGGATAAGGGCAGGGCAGTTAAATAAATACATTAACTACGTTGAGGAGTAACGACGAGTATTGTCCATTATATTAATAAATACCACTGAACCACATAGCAACCTAGTCAGATAAATAAGATACAATCACCATGGAGGGACAGTTTAAAAATAAAGATTTACACGTCCCAATTCGCGGAAGTTCCGAGAGCAATGGGGACAGACTGAGAGATTGATTCTCAGTGGACTCAAACAGGGAGGACAAGAAAAAGGCTTGTGCCGACCTTGGGTTCCTCCATAAAAAAATGATAGAAGAATGACAGAGTGGGAGGAGATGAAGCTCTAGGAAATTTAAGCTCAGCTCTAAATGTTTATGAACGACAGCTTGTAAAAAAACTGGGTGACCTAAACCAACAAAAGCACGGATTATTAGGCCGGTGATGAAACTAAACAAAGAAAAGGAGGAGGTAGATAAAATACGGAGGCTTTGTCATAATGCAGCACTCGCCAATGAACGAGAGTAGCTGTATAGCTTACCCCTTCACGGCAACAAACTCCCCCAGTCCCTGGTCGCGGTCCAAACCCCGACCCAGGGAGAGGAGTTTCAACGCTCTAGTGACAGTATAGGGACGCACGTGCCAGCACAACCACTACACAGGAAGACTACTTCACTTTATTGCAGAAGGTGTCAGGGCTTATGGGAAGTATGAATAAAGAGGGAACCTCTGCCACACACAGGAAGACATGGGGAGGCAACTCTCAGCAGTGCTGTAAATGACATGTGCAACTGTACAAAAGGCTGGCTCAGAAGAGAGGTCTCAGACAGGACCTATAGAGGATCCAGTTCTCCCCTTCAGTTCCCCCCTCATTTACCCGGATTTATTTAATCCACTTAAACAACCTCCCCCTTACTCTCCCCCTGTCCCAGACCACACCCCCCATGTCTAATCTACAGATGCCACTAACAAAAGGGGGCTGTTGGATCAGACCAAGAACAAGCAAGTGATATAGGGGGGGTAACTTTACAATCATGGGAA